>JBAJNP010000939.1:0-73685 GCA_036877545.1 Yasuhikotakia modesta | reverse complement strand
AAAGATGATTATATCACTATATCATTTGCTGATAGGTTGCAAATTAATTCATTCACTCATTCAGCCTTTTGGTTTTTAAACTTGCCAGCCTTCAATTTATATAGTAAAGAACCCAATTTTTATTGATTTAAATGGGCTACACACAATTATACTAATTTTACATCATTTCTAAGCATATAAGTTACATTTAATTTTATGCATTTAGCTAGTAGTTGTACACTTCAATAGATTTAAAGTGTGTATGTGGCCTTGGATGTGAATATAATTAAGCTTTTAGTTGCTATTATTTTTCTAAGTGATCAAAAGTATGATTTTCACCTTGGACTCAAAGCACCTTAGCGAGTGCCTAGCAACACCCTGGCATTGTTGTGCAGAGTTTTGCTAACACCCCTGACATGTTTTGGTTATATAATCAGATCTGGAACTGTACAACAGATTTTCTGTATATGCTTATATCCAGCTTTACATGAATTTATCATTGCCATGTGGGAACATCTGGCTCTCTTTCTGTGGTGTTCACTCACTAGATAACTAAAAGCTCTTGTTCCCAGTTAAACACAGATAAATCTACAGAGAGAATGCAGATGTGCACCTATGCATCTGTGCATTCATACAGTTCAGTGTTACTTCAAAGTCAAGCCGCACACCCTGAGAGCTGCCCTGTTGTAGCTCGCTAATGATCGGAACATGAATGTTTCTATTCAAACACAGCCAACCTCGACAGAGAATGAGTTCCTGCTGACGAAAATTACACGGCATTGCAAGCTATTGCACTATAAGCCCTGTTTCAAACGTGCACACCGTAGACAGGAAATGACACGGCGCGGTAATAGCAGGACAGACATGACAGCCTGTTGTCATTATTGTTCATCTCTCTCTTCAGCCCCTGCTGTTCTGCTGTGGATTGGCACGCGCTCCACACACATAGAGATGGACTCCCAGTAAAAGATAATGTATGTCTTCACCAGTTTCTCTCTTACTTTGTTTCTATAAACATCACTCTCAGGCTAATTTCCAGTTGCCTATTTAATGTCCCCCGCATGTGCCGCAGCCTTCACCCTGTGTACTTTCCAGCTGCTACAATGGCCATTCTGGCTCAAAGGACTTGTCAACAACTGGGAAAACTGAAAGCCCTTTTGTTGTGAGTTTGTCTGCATTATCTAAAGTGTCCTCAAACCACTCAGTGGAGAACAGGGCTGGGCAGTCTATCAGCCTCTAGCTGTATAGAGTATGACTTTTAACATTAGTTTGTATTGTTTGATCCAATTTGCAAGAGATGGGCTGTCAACATCATCTGTTTCAATAGAAGGTCGCCACGGTGATTTCTCACCACTGAAAACATGAGGTTTTAAAGGCTATGAGAAACATATGATGCTGTACAGGTTTTGTACAAATAATTAAGTGGAGTTGCTGGTGTCTAGAGGAAATGTATTGGCTAAGGGTTTTGGTATATGGATTAATTTGCTGTGTTATTTTGTACATAAATCTTTACAAATATTTATGGTCAGGTACATATGCAAGATGTTTTCTTTGAAAATAAGTCTTAATATCTTATTTTGCTTTAAGGATGCTTGAATATTTTGTACCAGAAAACAAGGCTAAAATACTGATTAAAGTTAGTTTTCCCATCATAATGATAGCATTTTTTCTATATCTTCCATTAAAATACATAATCAGTGCAAATAATTAGCTAAAATTATGCTTTTCAAGTGGAGTGTGTAAAAATTTCAGTCAACTGTTTCCAATGCATTACGTGAACAGAAACAAAGTGTGCCAGCACCAAACAGCATGTCTGAAAGAGCAAAATATTCACGCTATGGTGATATGAAGCACAGTGGTGTAATGTAGTGCTCTATGCTTAATATCAAAATGTTTTGAAGTCATAAGCTGTCTTTTTGGCAACACAACTGAGTAAGGCAGTCTTGAGGGCAACTCTGAGTTGACATTAATAGCTGTGTTCTTCTCAGAAAAATGTGTCACTAAAGGCCTATGGGAAGACTGATGTCCTGGTTGGTTCCCTGGAGGTCATTATGAACCTCTGGAGTACGAATGAGGGGGAGGCAGAAACAGGATAGATGAAGAAAATAAGCACTAGATTAAGACCATATACAGCTATACAGGAAGTGCTGAATACATTTATAATAGTTATAAGAAGGCTTGCCTCACCTTGTTTTGCACCAGCAGGCATTCCAATATTCCATCTATTATACATCAAACTCGCTTGGACCTAAATCAAAACTTTCCTGAAAGAGCAAAGCACAAAGAGAAACCAAAGAGAAAGTAGATGAAGCATTGTAAGCACTTCTCGAGAGCTCATTTTAAGCTCTGAAATAACAGTAATAGTAGAGTTTTCATTAAATGTAGGAAGACAAAGCCCAGCCTCCAGTACAAATAATGCAAATTTGTAATCTGTACACCTTCACAACTGTATCGCAGCTCACAAAGGTATAATTGTTCTGTTGAGATTTAATGAAATGCAAATGCTCTTGGCATTTCAGAATCAATTTAATACTGGAAGGTTTAACTCTCATCCACAAATCCCTGGATAACATTGTTTTAAACCTTGTTAATAGTCTTAGTATCTGGAGTGCACAAAGTGATAGCACAATGAATAAAAATGAGAGACTTTGAGAGCAGTGTAATTTTCGAAATTAATGGAAGCCACTACCATTTGGCAAATTACTTTTTTAATGGGTGAAGCAATATTTACATCTTTACCGAGGCTGTATATGATTATTTGCGCATGGGGAAATGATTACAAAGAAAACTGATGCACTTAACAATGTATTGTGTGTGTGCTGCCTTTTGTGTTTTGATAAATGCGCTTGAGTGTTTGTGGGAGTGAGCTGAAGTCCTGTATTCAGTGAGCATATGGAGATATTGTGCCTTGTGCCCCTTGGGCTTGCTGGCTCAGAGCTGTAGGCAGGCCAGCGGTGTCAAATATCCATAATGAGCAACTGAAGCTGTAACCTTTATCTGCAGGTTTCATCATTGTTTTATTATCAAAATGATGACTAATCTAAGTTTTAGCCACCAGCATACAACTAGACTTCTGATGTCATCTCATGTTTAGATGTGCGATATGCGAGGTGCGAGATGACATTTCAGTGCTTGTCTCTCCTCCACGCGGCCCCCAATTATGAATTATGTTATTTTCTGTTTCTGAAAGTGTAACCATAACAATGAAAACAATATTATTGAAGGGGAGAAGTTGTATTTTGTAAGTGTATTTAGGCAAAACTTTATGGGAACAAATGCTGTTGTAGTAAATATGGTTGTAGTCCAACTGCAGATAATCACATATAAAAACAATATAATCATAACAACAGTGTATAAGTGTCATATTGCAATGTTCTATAAATAACATTTTTAATGAGTAACATTACAGATAAAATGTAGCCACTTGGTACATACAGTATATTTGGTATCCACCAAAAACAATTGACAGACTGGAGTATAACATGAGTGGAATGGACTGAGTAGAACTGCCCATCCAAAACGTTCTATAATTACTCCACTCCTGAGCCACTCCATGTTTTTGTTTTTGCGGTTAAGACAAACCCTGTTTTGGAGTGTGAAAACACTGACACTATGACTTTAAAAAATCTGCTCCTTGCTTCAGGCAAAATAACATAAGTCTGCTCCCACTCTGCACTGGAACTAACTTTTGTATAAATGAAGAATGTGAAATGTCTTACCAGCGTGGGCTGATTTAAATAGGGTCCATCTCATATGTTTTTTGTTGCATGTGCACGAAAGGTTTTTCTTAATGTTTTCAAGGTTTCTTCCTCTTTACTTGGTCTATTTTAAAAAGCATTTACCTGAGGTCCATCAGCTTGTGTGAATGCTGCAGCGCTCACAATAGCAGCGATTTCATTCTTTTTAAAATGACCACTGCATAGACTCTCCTATGGCCATATTAATGTAACGTTAATAACCATTTTTCAAAGCTAAGGTCTATATTTAAAACTAATTAGCACTAACTAGACATGCCTTTTCCTTCATTCCCAGAGGAACAGCTTTATGCTTGTGGAAATTACAACCTTCGCGAGGCTCGCTGCTGGACGTCATTGTCAGACTCTCTCTGCAGAGACTGGGATCCAATAGGGGGCCTTTCTCCCTCCAGACGCCGGCTTTCCGCTGGCTGATTGACGAGAAAAGAAGAGATGACTTGACTCAATGCAGCGTAACCAGGGTAATTTTCCAGGTGATGATCCTATTGGGAGGTACGAGGGACATAGAGGAACCATATTCTGTTTTTGCATTGATGCCTGCAGGCCTTCTATCAAGCTGTATGTATTTTTTGCCTTTCCACTACTCTTTACTGATTGTTAAGCTCAGTGCTGGCTGAAGGATAGCCTTGTAAGATCTACAGAATCTGACGTGTGAAATCCATTGAGACCCCTGTGATGTTATCTGAGCCCCTCACAGTGCTCCTTTTGAACTGAGGCTTCAGAAAATGTGCAGGAACTGTCCGGCCGTGGCAAATAGCGCACCTGTGGTTCCGATCATGTGACTTGTGGATCCATTTGTGTGGCGGTTGTGATCTTTATTTGAATAGGGGCTTGCTGCTGTTCATCTGAAGGCCCGGTTCATGCTTCTTGGGTTTCTTTTGCTGATGATGGACCAAAAAATATTTCAGCGCTGCATCTGGTCTGACATGATTAAAGAGACTTCAAACTTTTATGCTCTTTGAAGAGTAGCTTTGAATACGGAGGCTCCCGAGGCCCCTGTGGAGTGGCATTATTCACCGGTTGCTGCAATAATTGGCTTTCACAGAGTATTATTTCTGCATTAAATTTATAATTTAGATGCAACAACAAACCTTTGGAGGATTAACTTGTATTTACTTCCAAATATGAGCCTGTTTATCAGTTTAACCACCATATGGCAATATCTTAAATTAAGTCCAGACAATGAGCCCAATTTCTTACCCGTTTATGGTAGATCTGACACAGCATCAGACGTGTCAAAGCAACGTCTGATGCTCAGCACACAAAGGCATGACTGTGAGCTGTCAGCGCACACTTCCTGTGCTACACGCTTCAACTCCCCTGATATGGTTTATAGTCTTTGACACCATGTTACTCCTGCTTCACATCCTTCCTCTTGTTCTATGTCTTCGTTTACCTGATGAGTCCAAAGAGTTCAAAGATGATAAAAAAGTTTGAGTGTTTCAGCTCTAAATCAGAATCAAAGTTTGCCAGTACCAACAGTACCATTTCATTGATATATGCAAAAAAATACCTACTATTAACAGGTTGATGTACATGTCTCTGAAAGCTTTGTCAAAAAAAACCAACAAAAATTCAAAATCTCCATCGTAGCACCACAGTGTCCAAAATTGCTAATTGCGACCAGCCAAGCATAGAAATTAAGTAGTAAATTTTATAACAAGGACCATTCCTTGTTATAAAATTTTATTCCTTCATTCCTATAAAACATTGTAAATTATATAAAGGACATTAATTAAAAAATGCATTTTTTATTTTTTCTAAATTGGTGGTATTTTATAGTTAATAACTAGTCAGTATTTTTAAATTGTAAATTTGTTACAGATTTGACTGAATTATTTGCAATGCTTCACATTATTATGACATCATTACCTCATAAAAGTTTTTTTTATTTTAAGTTTTTACTATTTTGTAATTTATTAGTGCTCAAATCAAATGTAATGTTTTAATTCTGTAATGTTTTGGAATTTGTGATGTTGGTTTGGTTCAAGGATTAGAACTTTTTATAATTGGCTATGAAGAAAATTCTTCCTCTTACCAAGGCCACTTCAAAAATGGGCAGTCAGTGGTACGGTTTAGTTGATGTATGAGAACAGAACATGCATTAATATTGGTTTTCTTTAGTTAAGCGAGAGAGGAACCACAATGCACCAGATTATCTGCTGGTTAAAATATTAAAAATGAGACACCACAGTGCTGTTGAGGACTAAGAATTTTCGGGGGGTGGGTTTGTGTAAGGAGTGCTGTGAAATACTAATCTTTGGGTATTAGATGGAGCAACCTGAATTTTTTATAGCGTAATTTGATCTTAAGAAACATTGGTGGCACAGTTCCAATTCAGATGTCCGGTTTAATTGTTAGTTGTTTAATTGTTGGACTGATATTACTATAAAAGCTGCCTGGAGGAGTTGGAATATGGCTGAGTGAAGTGACTTCTCTTAAAAGATCTTTGATTATAATGTAAACAAATAAGTAATAATCAGGATTTCTTTTTCACCAAAATATGAGTGTCTTCAGAATGAAGGCTCAAATCAAATTCGGCTATTATGTACTGAACCTCCCATAACTAATTTTGCTCAATTCATCTTACTCTAATTCTGTGCAATTATTTTGCTTCTGAGAAAGACAGAAGAAGAAACATTAAAAGGTAAAAAGAAAAAAATTCAGAAAGAGAAAAAATTGCATTTTTATCATGCCACACTGTTAGCCACTCACACACTGAGGAAAGTATGTATTGCTACAAGAGCATATTTCTCCAAAATATCCATGAAGTTCTCTTTTCTCAGCATAAATGGGACTGAGAACACTGCTGTTTGCTGTGGATAAGAGGAAAGTATTGATGTTGTGATGCCCTTGTTGAAGAGGAGGTGAAGTTTGCAGTTATCTGTGGTTTCTGTGGAAACCTCTCCTGTGCTTTCATTGTTCCCCTATAGCCTTCACAACTGATCTTACAGATGAGGAGGTGAAGGTTCGGTGGAAATGCAGAACTGTTGCTCTCCATTATCAACCCTTCTGAAAAAAAACTGAATGAGGGTTGTGACTCATCTGTTAAAAGATGACTAACCATAAATTTTACCATCATGTTTCTTGAGGCATCAATGGAGGACTTACCATATATGCTGGGCTCTTATTGGATGCTTTTTCTTCATTATTTGGTAAAAATTATCTATTTCAAAAACATTTTTAATAAAATTGTAATTTTCTTAATTAGTAATTAGTATTTTGGCACAATTATATTTTTGTCTACAGTAGTAATTTTAAGCATTTAAGCAAATGGCTTCCGATGAACAAACTTTTACTGTAAGATCATAAATAAACTTTTGGGCAAGAGATTGTAAATTTATTAACAATCTCTAACAAATAATTCACTCAGGTGTTGTTAAACAAATAAAATTTAACAATGAGTAGTGCATGTTTTAGTATCTTATTACTAACATTAAAAAAGTCGCTTGGTCCACAGTTTCCAGATATTTCTATTTTATTACTTTTTGAATTGGCTGGTGCCTTGACTCCCGTGGCCTCATGGGATAGAACAATGTCCTTATAACGCATACTTAACAATCTTACCAGAGGCAGAAACGCACTTGTGACCAGTGCTAAACACTCACACTTTGCCAGGACACTTAGCTTCACACAACTGTCTGAAATAGCACCGGTCTGTTGGGGAGTGTGTCGACATGTCAGATGTTACACCACCTTCAAGGTCAGATCAGGAGGTTGGGTAGAGCTAAGAGGTGGGGGGGTGTTTTGATGGGTTTAACATCTCCCAATTCCCCAGTAATTGTAGGGCAGGAGTTTTCGCCTTGGCTGCTTCAAGGTCAGACTCATTTAGCTGTTGGCTTTGAATGTTGACGCAGCAGTGGCCTGTTTGATTTCAATATTTTTCTCTTGTTTTGGTGTTGATTGTTAGTGGGGGAGATGCTAATAAACATGCCTGGGCTATTACTAAGAGAAACAGGCATATCAGTCATTGTGTGGTACTAATAATAATACAGTGGGCTGCTGATGGGGGTTTGCCAAAAGCATTTGACCGTTGCCCATTGCCCATCTGTTGAGTTTGTTTAATGGCTCTCTTATGTCTATTTAGAGGAGAAAAAATGGAAGGAAATTGTTGCAGTTCAAATGAAGAATATAAATGAATTAGAAAACAATACAAGGTGCAACACAAGTTTTCCAAGTGATGAAATTTGCACTCTCCAAAGCCATGCCTGCAGGGACGTATGCAAATACATAGTTTGACAGGCAGGTAGGACATCCTGTTGTTACATTTGGACAGAACATTTTATGGTCCTTCCACCTTCCACAGAAGGATATATTTATACCACTTTACATAGTGACTGCTAGCAGGATGTAAAGTGACTTTCAACATAACAAAAACTGTCTTTTTTAGAAACTGGCATGAGACATATAAAAAACAATTTTTTTGGTTTATTGTTATTTTTCTGCCAGCATTTTACCAAGATACAGTGTCTCAAACAGTGTGAGAAAACACTTTTTCTTTCTACCTGGACTGTTCTTACATCAAAGTGCCTGGTGTTAATGAGAATATGATTAATTGTACAAGCTGTTACACCCTAAAAGCTCCAGTGTGCTAAAAAATTCCTGTCTGGTTTGTTCAGTCACGGACTGATCCATCATTCTACTCACACATTTACTGTAAGAAAGAAAATAACCTTTTTCTGTCTGATAACCTTTAGTTTCAAAATATCTAAAACAGCAAGTAAGTATGATGTACACAGTGAAGTTAAACACACCTCCACACACTCGCTGTTGTGTTCAAAGTTTGTAGAGCGAAACTAAGACTGTGTGTGTATATATATATGTGTGTGTGTGTGTGTGTGTGTAGATAGAAAGAGCAAGTATCTCATACCACTGACAGGAAAATGAACATACATCTCACCAGCTTATAGCAGATGGTGGTGCACCAATGCCTGAACAGATCAACCGAACATCAAAGAGTGTGTGATCCTTCAGCAGATGCTCTGAACAGAGGCCGCAGCCCTGACCTGCTGTGCCAGAGATAGCTCACGCCACATGTTCCACCTCTGAGGTACAAGAGCTTTGGATCGAGGTTAATCAGCGTAACCCTAGCAACAGTTTGTAACACTCCAAATACAAATGAGTCCGATGTTCATTATGAAAACCACAAGTCAAACTAAAATGATGGTCATCTGTTTAGAGATGAGTGAATCATGGAGAAAGAAAACTCCCACCGTGGAGGTATGGCTTTCTGTCAAGACATTTATTTAACAAATCTTCTGTTTAGACTGGGAGTGATATGCATGACAGGGGTGGGAGGAAGTGGAGAGGGCCGTGGAGAGCTTAGCTGTTGAGTTTTAAACTGGGCTTCAGCGATTTTTGCCCCTAGCACTAACCATACAAACAGCTCCCCTGGTTCTTATCAATGAGGGATAGGGAGTGATTTACAGGCTCTGGGGGAGCTAGTCTGCTAAAGTTCATCTAACCGCACTGGAGATTTTGAAGCGGGGGTGGAGGGAGAGCATTTCTTCAGCTCGTTAAACATTTGTGGAGCAAGTTCTCTCCCCCTGCCAGCACTCCTAAATCTGTCCACCTGCACGACAAAGCCAACGTTATTCACTCAGCACACTCACATTTAATTCCCACAGCGGCTGAGTACATGTGTGCGATTGAGCGTTTGTTTTACAAAGGAAGTGTGTGCAATATACCTCTATATATACCTGCCTTTGTTGTTTTTGCATGACTGTTTTTTTCTTGATGAAAGAAAAATGTGAGAGTATTTTGTTGATGGAAGTTGAATTCGATGTGGTGCTGGGTATGAACCTTGAGTACATTTCAAAGGGGTCACTAACAGTGTTCAGACTGTGTTTTAAGAGTCACTTAAATAGTTTTCTGTTAATGGAACAGCAAAGACTGCAATATTGTAAGGCAACAAATAGACCGTATTTAGGGTAGGCTGTGTATTTTTAAGGCCATATTTAATTCTAAGCAAATAAAATTGAGGCTATAAGGAACACAATCTGTTCAGTGGGTTGTTGTATTGTTGTAGTATTGTTGTATACCTGAATCAGCAGATGGACAAACATTTGCAGTGGACAAAAAACACTGGCACACATCGGTCATACAAAAGTGGACACAACCTAGTTCTTCATTCAGGTCAAATTAAATATGGCATCCATGCTGACATATGCCTCATTAACACTGACTGGAATTTTATTGCAGGAGGTCACTAGGATGCTGTAGTGCCGCTCGCTAGCTGTCGTTCCTGCTGCTGGATGCCACAACGTTATTGGTGAGGGCTGCACCACTGGCTTGTACAAAGATGTACAAATAAGATGAATCACTGGTAAAAATTAGATGTCATTCTGTTTTGACAAGGAATCAGTTTTCTTTTAGCTTTAAGTTGACATTCTGCTGCGGAAAGCATAAATAAATTTCAGTAGTGCGTAAGGCATCAAATTGTGAAGTAGATAAATGACCATCAATGCATGAATCACTTTCTGACACATTCAGGCAGTTTCCTTAGATTATTTTTCATTATATACACTTTATATGGGCAGAAACAAGCCATGTAGATGTGTAAACACTCAAGTCTCACAAGTGCTTGTCTCTCTTGTGAGATTTGATCATGTGATCTTCTCATTTGACTGCAGAGATCACATGGAGTATTTATTCTATTTGAAAGTTGCTGCATTAAACCACTGCACATGTGCATAAAGTTAAACTGTATTCAACTATTGTGTTGCCAACAATTAATTTTGCTGTATGTCACCACTAATGACAAATTCTCATTGAAAATCTCATTGAAGACTTTCAGTTGTATAGTTATTGCAAACCACCATTAGTTTGCATCGCTGTCATCTGCAGAGTTCGTGAGAAAATTAAGATGATTTTCAGTAAAGGTTTGATTGTGACTGATAGTTTGTCACATGATGCAATAATTTTAAATTCTGCTTTTTTGTTGCACATGTGTTTTTATTTTTCTCTTTGAATGTTATAGTTCTGAGAGAATGACAAATTGTTCGACTCAAAGCAGATAACGCAGGAGGGATCCTTCCCCTTCCCGTCTCCTGTGAGTCAGTAAGCCAGCCATATTTTAAGCTGCAAAATTGGATGGAAGTTTGGATGGAAGGTATGTGCTGACCATTTGATTAGCTCTTACGATTTATTGACTGTCTGCACTATAACAACAGTGCAATTCTATTAAGGTTAAAGATTGATATGAAGTCTATATATTAGTATTTGCAACATAGAACCTATGAAAGTTAAGAGGTTAGGCTATGTAGAAAAATTGCCTCTGTAACTCAACTGTAAACCACTTTTGGATTCCTAGTATATTCTTAGCATATGTTTCTTAATCATAAGATAAAAAGACAACATACCTTGAAAGGCAGCTTGCTATGTTTTGGAACAAAGCTATGGATTTAAATAGATATGACATTGTTGTATCTTTTCTCTTATCTCCTACTAATGTTATTAAATTATTTTTCATTGTCTTACGTTTGCTGTGACCCGTGGCTTTTTTCTGATGCTGTTATTTTTCCTGTTCTTCCCTCTAATCCCAGCATCGCCGGATTGTTCTTTTTGATTTAAATAATCTGGAAACATATTCTTATCTGGATTATGTTTCAATTCGCTTCAAATCCAGCACTCAAGGTTACTATCGGTCTATCTGTGCCATCTGGGTGAACACGTTCAAAATGCTGAGCCTGGCTTCGGCTGCCAAAACAGGCAACAGATGGAGGGCACAAACAACCAAGAGCCTGTGTGCTTTAGAGGCGGATTAAGAAAAAACTCAGCTCCTGCACTTTGTATATTCTTACCATTTTGAGCAATGTTGCCATGTACACATTGCAGATATGGCTGCGCAGATGCACACATGCCCAAGCACAGATGAACTAATCTGCTGCAGACCCCCCTGGTTCCTGAGTTCCACCACCCACCAGCACTTTTCACATTCTCCGCCTCTAAATCAGACAGCCATTGACCAATGAGACAAAAGTCTCTTAATCCCTGAATCGGGCCCGGTTCCTTGTGAATGATTCAATTTCCCTCTCATTGTATCCAAACAAGAACTCAACATGTTCCAAGCCACCGTGTCCTTGTTCCATTGGCGTCATCGCTTCCCAGATTCAGCTGTTGTTTGACAGTGAAAAGATCCCTAGGGAGTGGCAGCATTAAAACCATTCGGAATCATGTTATTCCCTGTTCAACACTGTAGCCAGGAAAAGTATATAAAGAAACCATTGTGGATATATATATATATATATATATATACACATTAGATCCTATATTTGTGCCTTTCTGTTTTTATTGATTCTAGAACATGTTGAACATGCTGAGAGACATGATTTATTAAGAAAGGTCAGAATTCATATACCGTAGCGTACAGCCAGTATCTCATGGTATGCAGTTAATTGAATCTCCTGGTTTTGTCATACAGAGAACACTCATATTATGACCTTTCATCTTCATGGACACAGTCTTCACCAGAAGCAATTTTACAGAGCAGAACCACATGGATGCAGGTTCAAAAATAATTGGCCTTGGGCTGACCGTATTGCTAAATTACCTCCCATTACAAAGAATCAGCCTTGATGTATATAAACAGCATATGTCCTACAGATGCTCACAGACCCTAAAGCACTAAGAAGTCAATGTCAAAAAATAATCCAGCTTGTGTTATCATGCAATACTTATATCCGTCCAAGGGATCCACCATGGAATGGAAAGTATATGGGGAAAAATCAATTTTACAACTATTGACTTCCAAGTTCCCTCTAATGTCGTGGTGTTTTTTTTTTTTTGCTAAATTCTATAGTTAAGTTCTATAAAATATGTCCTTGTAATTATTGATAAATGATCCACATATGAAGGTCAGTAAAGTGGAGCAATCAGTTGTGAGTAATTGGCCAGCTGTTTCAGTTTAACTGGGGTAATTTTAGACCTAATTGCTGCCAACACCTATATAACCTTGTGGCCCTAAAAAGTCTACTAATTGACCAATTGATGAGAAAAATCAATAGAAGACATGTGCTACCACTCAGGCTAATAGTGCTATCATTTGCTTTATAAGCACAGGACCATCTGGGACTATGCAATCCTTGACCATGGAGATTCTGGGTGAACGTTTCAGACCTTTGACTTCTCGTAACATGATTCATTGGGTTCAAACAAGTGAACCTGCCTATTAGGTCTACAAAGGCTCTTTTTTTAATGAGCAGTGGTGCGTCGCTTCAAGTCAACCCACAAGCGTTGAGCCAAGAATTGTTCTTGGTTGAGGCTGGGTAGAATCAGCATAACTGTGGAGCCATAATTTATGACTTCCTTTAGTCTTTTCTAAAAAGTAATAAGATGAGATTGTGTAGATCTGGCGCTCGCTGTAATGGATCCTTTTTAGGAATCAAACTCATTGAAACCCCTCGACTAAGACACAGGTGTCAGTGTACACTAATATGGGTCTTGATAATATACCAGTCATGAGTGCATACTTTATGCATTTAAAGCAACCTCATGTATTCCTTCTTAAGTGGATTGTCTTCACAGGTATCTTTTGTTCTGAAGGGATTGTATGATAATAATAAAAACTGATTCTCTTGATTTATCTGTATTCTCCACAAATGATGTTCAGTGTCTGAGTGAAATCATATGGCAAGTGCTTTCTGAGCCTTTTGTGTTTTCCCACATTACATTTACATCCCATCCAAGTTGATAACACGATATAAGTCAGACTGTATATGCTTTTAGTGCAGACCACTGCTTTTAAATGCACCGCATAGACTATATTATTACTGCAATAAATCTAACCTTCTTAGCAAAGTATTATATGTGCCTCATAATTCATTATGAAGAATAATGAAACGGTTTAATTTGGTCATACGAAAAATATTTTAATCTCAAACATCTGTTGAGGCGTGTCAGTACCGCAGTGAGCTGCAAATCTAACAGAACATGTTAACACAACATCCGTTGTGAAATGAAGAGAAATGAACAATATGTTGACATGTAGGAAATTATCCATAAAATACATTATTTCCATTTATATGATGAGAACCAGCTGTTGATCCAGCTATGATATTTGGCGTAAAGATGATTCAACAAATTATGACCTAAATTCCACTTAGACCCAATTCACAGATTGGTTTTGTTTGTATCCATCTTAGACTAGTTTGTAAGTTAGAGATTGTCAGAGATAATTTGTATTAAAGCTGCCGCACACTTTAAAGGTACAGTTCACTCAATAATAAAAATGTTGCCATTATTCACTGACCCCCATGTTGTTCCAAATCCATATGACTCCAAAGAAAATCTTAAAAGTATTCCTTATCTATAAGTTTTCTGAAGTGTGCAGCTCTGTTTCATGAGGAACAGATTAAATGTTCATTATTTACTGATCTTACATTTAATTTTACCCTCCATTGAGCTGTTAACTTGGGAACTGCTATGACTAGATCATTAAGTCAGTCAGTTGAACTGGAGAACTGGATCAGTCTTGATTTATGAGCAAAATGCTCTTTCAGCTTGTTTTCAGTGAACGACTTGAACTAGTTAACAAATAGCACAATTGGTTATTCTGTGATTATTTGTTATTTATACAGAAACAATTTACAGTTACTATTTTACTAACAAATATGAGAAATATTAACATAAATTATCTTTAAAAATGTACATTTTTCTCTTTTTATTTCACAAAATGGAAGTTTCATAAAGCAATGGAACAACATAAGGGTGAGTATATTTTTTTTAATATACAATTTTTGAGTATAGTGAGTATAATTTTTTAAAAATATTTTTCCCTTTAATAGTTGAAATTTCTGAGATGGCGCTGGAATTCCATGCTGTGTTGAGTGGCCTCTACAGACAGGTACCCTATGGCCTATAGTATTTTTGCCCCAGGTGCAGAACACCACGCTGGGCTGCTGTTGTCAAGGGTGGGCTGCTGGAGAGATGGTAATAGTGCCCTTTACTCAGAGGGTATTTGGAAACTCTTGGAAAGTTTTTTGGTGAGTTCCTCTAAGATCTTGACCCCTGGTGGGCTTTATGAAACCTTTCTACAGGAGGTGCCCTCCCTTCTGGCTAAAGGTAGACTAAAGTTAGCCCCCCTGCTTCCATGAGCTCTGTGACAGCACTCATTTCTCAACATCATCATGGATTGTACGCCAATAAATCACAAATACATTATTCATAGAAATATCACAACTGAATTATTGCAGCATTAGCATGTCATCTGATGAGTTCGGAATGTTCTTTTTAGCTTTTTTGTAGACGTATATTTGCACCCAAGAATGCAAAGCCTCAGTGTCTGTCTTGCAGATGAGATGGAAATTAGTATTTATGATGAGTTATTGAGAAAACCACAGCATGGGGTAAGAGGATTTTTTTAACCCCTGTATTAAACTCTGAGAGGCTATTACTTCTGAAAATACAGCAATATTACAGCATCTACTTCCAATGATGTCTTTCTTTGGCTACAAAAATCTATTGCGATATAGCATAAATAGGAACGCATTAAGTTCAGTATATAATTATAATTTGATTAATTGAAATTATATTTAGTTTAGTATCTTGTTTGACAGTTAAAACAAAATAATCAGATCTGTGTAGTGTAACATGATCAGTGTTTTCTTCTTTTCTTTGAAAATTGGATGCATATGATGCATATTATAAACAAATAAATATATATTTAATTTTTAATGCAATTTACCAGACAATACAATAATTACAACCTCAGGCCTCTAGAGAGTAATGATAAATGCGTTCATTTATCAATTAGTCTATAATTATGAATGCAAACATGATGCTTTACAACCTCTCATTTATTAGTACATTAGTACAACATTTAACCATATCTCTACCCAGCTGTACCATACAAACAACCTGCCCGTCTGCAGTGAGACTTACTGCAGAACATGTAAAACCCATGAGAGACAGCTCAAGAAGACCAGAATAAGAGTGTTGATAAGTTAGCCTGTGGGCAGTGGGATGCTGATAGCAGGCTGTGTAAAAGTGGCTGTGTGTCAGCGGTCCGTACCACTGCACTCCTGAATAAGAGCTTATTTCATAGTGAATGAGCTGTTCGATATGGAATTAAATTAGAGTAAATTGGAGTCTCAGAGACAGAGGCACTCAGAGAGAGAGGGTAAATGACAGCGAAAGGAGATATAAGGAGAAAGAAAGAAACATGAAAAGGTATTCTAAGTGAATTTGAGCTGTAGAAGAGAGAGAGAGAGACGGATGAGAGAGAAAGGATCATGATTGGGCTTTTAGGGTTTGGGGAGGTGCTGTGTTGGTCACCAGCGGTAGCTTTATCACACAGTAACTGTAATGAGATTTGACTAGCGGTGGCTGAGAGAGTCTGTAATTACAGACACTCTTAACCCACCGGTTTCCAGTAACACCCTCGATCTTCCGCTTTATCTTGCTGTCTCTTACTTATTTTATCTTTTAGAGTTAGGTTTATCAGTTAGCGTGATTATTTGTTTTCATTTTGTATGTTTAGCCATGCTGTATACGCTCTTGCTAATTAGAAGCTCGTCTGAAATTTCTGTCCCCCTGGCTGAGGTCCAAACTACTTTGCTTGGTTTTTGGTTTCCATTATTTTCGGTAAAGAGGAAAATTAAATAACTGTCAGCGGTGATTTAGTAAGCTAACGCCAGCCTTTAGTCAAGCTAATTACCAGAAATGGTTTATGCCTGTGCATGTTAACAGCATGTGCTACACACAAATGGGTGAAAAAACATCAGCGGGAAAAGCTAGGAAATAAGTCCAGAGAAGAAGTATCAGGCACTCGTTTACAGACTGTTTTAATTCCTTTTTCACGAGTGCACAAACAACCCTTAGGCTCTTGAGTCGCTCCGGTCAGTGATTTCAGAAATCACAAACTGTGAAAGACACATGCCTCACACCCATATGCTCAGCAATCTTCTCTATTGCTTTAAAACTTAGTGATTTCATTTCGCCAATGGTTTAAAAAGCATTGCTGGTGCCAGAAGTATGAGCTCCTGAGGAGATGATATATAACCTATAAATCAAGCTTAGAAAGTGAAGGCTACTCTCTGTGGGCCTAGTTATTCACAAGGCATTTCATTTGGCCTGCATTCCATGGTCATTTGAAAAGGCTCTCTATTTTTCCTCTTTCTTTCTGGCAACAGCTTTTGTCGTACACTCTGCACCCCTTCTTTTGGAAGCGAAGCTTGGCATCATTTGGAGCCAAAGTGTGCTACCAAGCTAATAAAAAGAATCAAGGTCTTTCAAACAATTGCCTTTCAGAGAATGTGTGTGAGTGTTTGTGTATGTGGGTGGGTTTAATTGTGCAGGAAAAAGATAGAAAAGGAGAGAACAGACGTATTTTAAACAACCAATAGCAAACTTTTGGAAGATACAAGGTCTATTTTGAACATCCATTTATTTTTGTGTTCAGGACAATCACTTTTTTGCTTTCCCAACTCCGTCTCAGATTTTTTTTCAATTACAGAGTGACTTATTTGCGTTTTTTATTTTTCTTCATTTGTTTCTCTGATTATGGAAATGGTGGTTGTGCTGAGTGCAATTTTTGCTTTGTTATCTGTTTGTTTTTGGTGTTTTTCCTATCTCGCTCCACTGATGGGGTCATCTGTGATGCATTTAATTATTGTTCCCACGATAAATCTAGCATCACACGCCAGATGTTTCCTGCAGAGAGATGGCATCAAAACCAGGGCAGAGACAAAAAAATTATGACGCACACTTTTCCAACATTTCCCAAACCGGCCTTTAGTTTTGCATTGTGCACAAACAACATTGTTTGCACATGTTCAGAATCTCTCAGCCTCGCGGATATGCGCCGCAGCGTGCAACTGTACATGAATGCGTGCTGCGGGACGTGCTAACATGCTTCTCATCCTTATGATGTTGTAAGACTGATGGCTTCCGTTCTGATCTGATGTGAGGTCCATAAAGCTTTTATATGTCCCTCCCACACCTGATCAAAGCTAGGGCTTCTCATTAACCATATAAACTTGACTTTCCATGTGTTTAGTGCACGCATTCGGGCGTTGCACCTCAAGAGTTTAATTATGAAGGTTTGAATGTGGCAGGGGAGGGGAGAACATTTTGTAATTGACATGGTCTGAAACTATGTAATGCAACCTTGAGGAAATAAATTGACAGATGTGAGAGAGAGGATCGAGTGCTGGGCGTAAGGAGTTTAGAGTAACCGGCTCTCGATGAAGACATCTGCTGGAACAGTGAGGGAATATGCTGTACACTGCACTGACCCTATCTAGCAGTTCTGAGGTAAATGTTGTATAGCTGGAGTAAATGCTGTTAATCTACATGTGTTGCAAAACTTACACCATAATATTAATTGTTAATATTAGGGTGTATGTTACTACATTTTATATTTTATTTATATATTGCATAATATATTCAAAGCCTATATTCAAAGTATGTCTGTCTGTCTGTCTGTCTGTCTGTCTATCTATCTATCTATCTGTCTATCTATCTATCTATCTATCTATCTATCTATCTATCTATCTCTGTCTGTCTATGAGTAATACTGTTAACTAAAATTTCACTGTCCACTGTCACTGACTATTTCAGCAATGACTGAAATGGTTTCAAACCTGTTGGAATCTTAGAACAGTGTAATTTAGAACCAAAGCTGACATGGGAACAACAATAACAACAACATCTTTCAATAATGCTGTAAATTAAGAAATGTGTATGCTGGACTAAGAAGATATATGTATACTGTAAAAAAAAAATAACATTAGAAGTTCACTGGAGTTTAGGGGAAAGGGGTGCAAATGAGTGCCATACCATAGGGAACCCTCCAATCGGGAGCTCGCAAACTTATTAATGCAAACGTCTTGTCTCACACAGGGTTTTAAATGTCATAGTCAATTTAGAGCAGGAGTGAAAGGTAGAATTAATTTCATCCTTATGTCTTACAGAGACCCCTCAGCCGTGTGCATATCTGTCTCCACTAAATGGCGGTAGACGGCTGACATGTTCGACCAAATGTATCTTCGTACACCACTTGTGTAAAGACAGTAATGGTTTGGGTAGAGACAGGTTGTCTACAATAAGGCCTTGTTGGCTCCAAACTCCCGCCCTCCTTCCCTCGAACAGCCCTGATCAATTCTACTTATTTTTCTCCTTCAAAATTGATACCAGGCCTAACCGGGTTGTGTGAGGAAATTGACTTTTGCCACAATCTCCACGCTGCTGTGTTTTCTTGGATAGAGGAGGATGGACCACACCTGTGAGCATACATGGTGCACACTGTGGATAATGCCATAATATGCATGACTGGAACAATGAGATTAGCAGCTGAGAGCATGAGAAGAGACTCTCTCGCTTTCTTGCTCTCTCTCTCACCTTTCTGTAGGTTAGCGTGCCTATGCTATGTATTTGGTATGCTTCCTATAGTGAATTATAAAGCTAAGTAATTTAGTGCTAAAACTTATGTTAGTTTAAAATCAGACTTCATAAAATTAGATCCCACAAAAGGGAAAATAACTCTGAGCATTTAAAATAAGATTACTAAGGTTTTCCTTCACTCATAGTTTCTTCTAAAACAAAATGAATTATTTTGTGTGGAGCACAAAACAAGTTCTCTACCACAGTGGTTCTCAGCTCTGTTCCCTGAGGCCTACAGCACTGCATATATTTATGGCTTCATTATTTAACACACCCGATTCATATCATCAGCCTGTTAGCATACAGAGATCCGTGGACTGAACTTTGCGTGTCAGTTAAGGGAGACCTACAAAATGTGCAGTGTTGTGGATTTTCAGGACCGAAGTTGACAGCCACTGATTTACTGTAACAGATTGTTTTTTTCTATTGAGTGAGTGGGAATGGTGTCCATGCCTGTGGCTACAACATTCAGTAGCCCAGGCAGTTCATACAACATGCTGTGGCAGCAGCCAGTGTAAGCGATTAAGCCACCCCAGCAAACAATTTAAGGTTGTAAGATTGTGCCCCTAACGTTTCTATTATTAATGGAAATGCTATTTTGAAAGTTCTAGGAACAATGTCAAGTTTTCTAGACTTTGTTACCATTTACTTTTAAGTATGTTATTTCATTTTTTTTAATTCTGTAATGTTAAATATTCCACTAACGACCTAAGAATAACATTTTTTAAATGTTTTTGTAGCATAAATATGTTCTGCTTAACTTACTGCAAGACGTTTTTATCAAAAATTTCAGAGAACATTAGCCATTGTTCTTGGAACTTTCCCTCTTAGCTAGTGCTATGATAGCTGCAATCTAAAACAAGACATACTAAATTGAGAGAGAGAGAGAGAGAGAGAAACTCAATCAGCACGCCATTTAACACCCGGCTTAACAGTGGTTTCATTTATCGTTTTTTCATCAGAATTATCTCCTTTTTTACATCTGATATGACAGTGGATTTGTGTTGGGGTGTTATTGTTGCAACTGTAAGTCAAAAATGACAAGGAGATAAGTGGAGGTTGGGAGGACATGTTCTCCGCGACCATGTGTCAGAACCTGCATTGTGCTGAGCTTTATCAGCTACAATGTGATCCCTCTGGCAAGAGAAGACACACAATCACAGAGCACTGACAGTTCAATTTCACACTTCATTATTGGGCTGCAGAGTGGTTGGAGTCACTCAAAGAACTAGCATTGTTTTGGTTCAGTTCTGTGATGCTGTTCATTTTTCTCTCTAAATTGATCTGGAACACAATATTATCCACAAGGCTTTGAAGAATCTATTCCAAAAATAGAGAAGTTGCGCTTTTATTTAGGCTATATGCTCACTCTATGTACTCGCTCAGCATTCTGAGGTAAACCAAACCAGGGTTTGTTTTGTACTCTTGCTTACAAGGTATTAATTAATATTTGATGTCAATAATTCTGGTTAGGTACTATAAGGGGAATAACATTCAGATGTGTGTGATTATGTGTGTGGAGTGCTATTACAATATGAGATCATAAGTTGCATTTTACACTTCATGGAATAGTCATAATATAAGCTACATAATGTGTTCTGTAGCTGAACTGGTAATCTGTGGGACTGGCCACTCCAAGGTCACGGGTTCGATACAAACCTGTGAAAACGAATCTTAAAAGCACTACAAGTCTTGTTTGATGAAAGTGTATGCCATAAGCAGAAATGTCAATATAGCTTATACAGCAATAAGCCTTACATGTCGTTATTTCCTGGAATGTTTGTATTAAATAAACATGTAATAGTTTGAATAACCATTTGGTCTTCTTTTAGAATGAACCCTTTTCCTCAAAACAAGATATAAGTCTTGTTATTTTCACTGGCCGGCTAATGTGAAATATTGACCATAAAATTAACATCAATAAAGTTTCTCTCCTGAAAAACAGTTTCCTAAGAGGTGTGCTTGATTAAAGCGCACTCTCATTGAACCTTCTTTTTGAAGCTTCTTGAAAGTGCAGAGTCCATTTCTGAAGCTGCTGGTGATTGGCCAACAAACCCGGCTTAGATCTACCAGGACCAGCAAAATCAAACTTGCTCAGTCAAATACTTTCACCAGGTCATTCAGACACATCATGTCAAAAATCTGCTGCTTGATTTTTCTATATATTAGTTAAAGGTTTATTTGGTACAGAAGCGTATAGGCACATACTACGAGCAAAGTACATAAATTACTGTAGATCATATGGTAAGATGTTTGTAACAGCAGTGGTTTCAGTTTTACAGTAATACAGCAATATGTTTACTTCAGTTTTATTCATTATTATAATTCTGTCTTAACCGTCTTTTTCTTAAATAGTTAAGTATTGCGTGATCAAATGTCTAGGTCTTCTAGAAAAGTTACATTTCTTTAAACCACACATCAAATTTAACTTAGGATACATTTAGCTAGGATAGAGCCCCCATAGCTCCATCTGTTTTATCTATCTTCCCCATTTCTTCCCCATTTTAGGGCCCCATTGTTCAGTCATCAAGAAAAGATAAGTGAAACAATGCTAATCACCTGTCAGAGAACAAAAGCACACAGGCATCGGTGCTGATAGTGGCGGACATCAGACAGAGAGTGTCCACACTCAGCCTGTCTCCCTCTCTCCATATCTATATGTGTGCAGGTGGAGGGGACAAGAGGGTCTTTCTCTGGCTCTTCCTGAACTAAATAACAGCAGATTAATCAGCCTGTGTTGTCCTGGTAAACAGAGAAAGTTATTTTAAGGTAACATCAAGAAGTGGAGAGCATCAACACTTGTCACCAGGTAACAGACCAATGATTTAAAAGTAGCCTTTATCTATGTACAGTATAGCATGATTACAGTGACTGAACTTTTAATCCTACTAAAGGCTGGTCTTGAGGTTCAGACATGAACAACACACAAAGAAATCATTTATTTGCTTATGTAAATCCTCTTAAAAGTCCTCGCCTTCAAAGCATAATACTCTGAGATATTACTTTACAACACGAACCTCATAAATGAAAAAAGAATTCGGTCTCTGTTTTAATTTGTATGTATTTTTGTGCAATTGTTTGCATATAATGAAACATGGCGTGAAGAGAGGGGTGCGTAAGAGGGATTGTCAGCCCTGTCGTTTCTCGGCAACTGGTACTAGTGCTCACTTAGCGTCTGGCTCAGCATTGCTGATCACACTTGCGCTAATGAGCTACCAATCAAAGAAGAAATGCTTCAAACAGAATCCAAGCTCTGTCATAAAACTACACTATAAAATGACAATCAGAAAAAAGTGCATTCATAATGAGGGGATATATATGATATCTCTCAATAAATAAAATTATACAGGTATATTTTCATTTCAGCACAGACTTTATTTAATTGAGCTGTGGGTAGATTTGAGGTATCTTTTCTGGTCTCTTGTGGCTTAATGATGTCTTGAGGATTAAAGGCGTAGTTCACCCAAAAATGACAGTTCTGTTGTGGTTTTCTCTCCCTCGTGTTGTTTGAAACCTGTGTGTTTTTCTTTCTATGGACAGAAATGCTGCATTTTCCCATGTAATGAAAGTGAATGGGGTCCGAGATTGGGAGTGCCCAACATTCTGCCTGACATCTTCATGCTCACAAAGAGTAAAGCAGCTGTAGAGGTTGGTAAGTAAATGATGACATCTAATAATTATTAAGTACACATACCATGACAATAATCATACTGTTAACAACATGTACAGCAACTGTTAAAAATCTGTATGTCCAAATTTATGATAATGAAAACTGAAGGTGTACCTACAGTATGAGGTAGTTTGAAAGAACAATGTGAGAGACTAAACACTAAAACCCTCGACAAGCAGGCAGCTCTCTGACAACATCTTTCTTCAATGAAGCAATCTGTGCCAAATACAGTTGCTTTTAAGTTCCAGGAAAGGAGGTAAATTAATTAAAATTACTGCAGCACATTTTCATTATGTTAATGCTACTGTTCCTCTAAAGAGCTTTCATCTAACGCTGTATTGACGCTCATCTTTGTACATCTGAAATGTATTTTAGATATAAGAAATGTGCTGCAAAATGCACAGAGCGGCGAAGTTGATTTCTGTAGCATTACTGCTGCTGGTCTAGTGGGAAGCATTTGTTGAAGTGCTGTGGCAAAAGAACTGCGGGGTCGAGTGCTCTCTCCAACCAAAGGTTGCACCAAAGTTAATTACCTTAGACTGAAGTTATTTTGTGTTCCCGTGGGATTTCCTCAGTTGAAAATAAAGCAGTAACCAACCCATGCCATTTCCTGTAGCCCTCTGCCATTTTTATTGGAGCAAGTTCCAGTGATAGTTACTATGGGTTTCAGCTGTTCCTATTCCTTTATGTTGCTCTGTCATTTTATTTTACATGAAAAGTATTTTTTGGACTAATCCTCTCATTATGTTCTCCTTTATCAAGACAAAGGCTCTGTTGGTTGTCATCCCGTGGTTCTTTCAAACTCTAAGACGAGGTCCTTGCCACTTAGAAAAGCAGATTCTGGGGCACTTCAAAAAAAAGAGGATTATGCTTCATGGCTTTGTAAACCATCAACACCTGAAAGGATCTTTTAACGGGCCTTACTCTGGTAAAGATTTTCTCATTTTTGCCTTGTTAATTTGAAGATGGATTTAAACATACCTCTTGGATTAATCGACTGAACAGTCTCTAAAGCTTTAAAAATGCCAAGTGCTTAAGGATAGTCTTCAGACAGCCGGAACCGCACAAGTGTGAAAAGTGATTTTCCTGAGGGACGGGCCAGAAATATCCTTATTTGCATTTAGAAAATGCATCAACTTTATGAAATGTTTAGCAACTGTGAAGCATTGCTTGTGTTGATGTCACAGTACAATTTGGCTTTTAATAGGACCAGAAGCTTAAGCAGGGCATTACATCTTTCCTTCCTCTTGAAATTGTCACTCTGTAATCCCTTGGCAAAGAGTAATGCAGCTAGATTAGTGGCCCAACCCCAGATTTCTGAGTGGATCATCAGAGGACCCACAAAGAGATCGCTGGACCTTCCAACACGCAGCATATGCGCTCAGCATACATTGCTGTGTATTTGTTTATCTGAGATATCCACAATGTATTTCAAAGCTATGTGTTACTTATTGAGGACAGGACTGTGAAATGTGGTGATGATTAAAACACAAAACACTTAGGGATTTAATAACAGTGAACAGGCCCTGTCCATCTGGGCCAGTGAGGGGGGGCTGATTAATCCCCTGCTCTGTGCAGTGCGAGGCATATTAGAAATGGACAGTTGAAAACAGGCCGGTCTAAACACAATGAAAGCTGCAAAGAACGTTTTTATTCTGTGTGAAACGGCTTATTTTACAAAATATGACTGATTTGATTGCCTTCCGCCCTTGAAATGGTAATTTCCCCAACCCACATGAGATGTCTATTCAGAATATAAACAAGATTAGATTAGCTCAACAACTCGCATTCAAAATACTAAAATAATTGCTCTTTAATTCAGTTTTTAAAATCTTTAAACACCTGTCAGAACCTTTATCACTGTAAGACAATCAAGGAGTAATTACTGGCAATACTACATACAAATCTACTACATCAAATAAATGACAAAAATGAACAGACGCCATCAGTAGTTTAATTTTGTGATTAGTGTTACAACTAAAAGCACTGCTTATTATTCTGTGACTCTTTATGTTGCATTCTGTCATTTTATGTGCCTATTGAAAA
The DNA here is from genome assembly GCA_036877545.1 of Yasuhikotakia modesta. Lineage (NCBI taxonomy): Eukaryota > Metazoa > Chordata > Actinopteri > Cypriniformes > Botiidae > Yasuhikotakia > Yasuhikotakia modesta. The sequence continues at coordinate 48,854 of JBAJNP010000939.1, read as the reverse complement.
ATAGCTGAATTAAATAAAAAATGCTTTTTCCATTTCTATGTTGATTTCAAAGATGCACACACACACACTTTAAATGTCCTTCTCAAACTCTGGAGGCCAATGTTTGTCTGTTTTGCTCTTGCTTACCCGTGACAGTAGCCCTATAAATGCAACATGACAAAGTCTATTGAGCAGCACGTCTAATAAATTTTTCCCCCTGCTGTAGTGATGTTGCCCTGGGTCCTGGGGATCTGCTCTCTTGCTGAGGGTGAAAATCACATTTTGGTGCCGGAGACGGGTCAACCCCTGCGATTCTCCACGCTCAGCAAGAGCGCTGCTCTCTTAGGCCGCAATGACTACGAATCACATCCCCAGGGAAAAGATACTTAGCGGCTCATCTTTAGCGCACCAGCTTTGCAAGTCATGCAAATAAGATGCTCTTGAAGTTTTCACATTCATTACAGAAATTCTGACATTTGCATTGGGTAACAGAACCGTGAGGACTTGTAGGTGACAGGAAGTCATAACCATAATTATGCATGTTATACAAACTGCTGTTTGTTCTGGGCTCACATTTTACTTTAAAATAGTTAAGGCGTCGCATGACATATCTGGGCTGCTTATTATTTTACGTTGGGCCTGTTGCTCCTTGACTCTGTCTTGGGTGGTATAAGTTATAAGCCTGAGCCAATATGCTGTTACTGATTTAAAGCGGATTATCGTTTGCTGTCCTAAGCCTCAGTGAAATCCTTTAAAATATTCATATTGGCAGACCTGGATTAGAAAAGAAAACAACAGTCTGTTTTCTTTTATCCTGTACTTTTTTTCTCTTCCAATCATCAAAACACCCCATTGGTTAAAACTCACCTTCTTCCCCAATCACCTTGTAGTTTCATGGTATTAAAGTTTTCATAATTTTAGCATGACATAGCTACATTTATCTATGCATTTCTGTTTGTCTACACTACAGCACAGATTAGATAGAACATTAACATGATTGGCTGTTACTGTAAATCATGCGTGCTGCCATTGGCTCCTTCATCACCACATTAATTTTCATCTTCAGATTACTGCAGTATTCTCTGCTAGCCTGACAATGTTTAGTATAAGGCCATTTTGCTTATTGAGGTCAAGAAAGATTCTGTGCAGTATATTCAACTATGTATACAGTATGTTCACTGTAATAAATCAAATAAACGTCAGACTAGCCTTTTATGCATGTGTCTCATCATGACACTTTTTTTTATTCACATTCATCTACAGTATTCTCAGTATGTGATTTGTTATTATGTATGCATGGTTACTAGAATTGTCCTTATCTTCCCCCATTTTAAGTTTCTTTCGCACAGTTTTGCACATACCGCGCAAGCATTTGTAGATCCATTCACGCTGACTTGAGCAAGACTTTCTGCTTTGTCAGCAGTCAAGTGGAATGTGCATCAGCCATGTCAAAGAATACATTTAGGTCATGTCAGGATTTCATCATTTACAATTCAGCTAGTATGTGTAAACGGCTGCCAGTGCTAAGTGTCATGCCTCTGAGGGCGCATGTCGTGTTCCTGGTGAAAATGAGACACGCGTGTTCTACGAGGAGATCTCGGTGCCATTTTGATTGCACTTTTAGAACCATTAGAAAAGTCAGCGTTTGGAATTTCTCATGGTCTCGTGAGTAAAGCAGTTAGCATTCGCCCTCAAAACATCATTCACGATTGCTTCTAACTGCTGAGTTGTAAATCTTTTAAACAATAACTTGTTCTGTGCCCCCACTAACTAACCCATTAATGAGGCATCATCAGCCCTAGAGGAATTTCCATTGTTTTGAGGGGGTTATTGGAGTCAACAGGAAGGGGGCTTTGCTGTTAAAGTGTGACTAGGTTTCACAGGGTGCCTGTGTGATGAGTGAGCGTGGTAGGTGGGGTTTGATCTGAGCTCTCGACCTTTATCCATAGCTAACTATTTAAGTCATCACCACAAACCCAGTTAATATGTTCACGTGTTGATTTAATCCGTTAAAGCAGTATGGGCTAATAGAATCACTTTGCTGTTTAGAAACATAAGGACTTGAACAATGGATTCATACTTCAACTATGAATTGCCCACCTGGACTACTAATTTATTAAATTTATAATAGAAATGAACAGAAATAAAGGTGGAAATAAGGGGTGGTGGGAAATTATCACAGGAGCGAGCTAAGCAGCTGCTTATATATAACATTGTATTGTGATTGACAGAACTAGATGAAAAGGCTTCTCTCAGATTTCCATTTAGAGCTCAATTAAACACAAGGAGGCAGGAACATAAACATAATAAAACATGTCAATGAAAATAAGAGACAGTTGCTGATGTGGGCGGCCTGACTTTTTTCCCGGTCCATTTTCCTTTATGCCGGAACCTGAACTGGTGCTGCTTTAAACAGAGAAAATGCATCAGTAATCTTCACAACCCTTGTCACAGAGGTCCAGGACATTGTAGTGTGAGCAGGTATGAAGGGTAAAATTACATAACCCACAACAGCTATTCACAGTCAAGGTTTATGACAACATGACAAGTCTGCCAAAACTCCAAATTTCAGATTTTAGAAATGAGTCAGACTGAGCAGCTATACTGTCATTGTATAAAATGTGTCATGYATAAAATGTCAAGTTTGTGTGTGTGTGTGTGTGTGTGTGTGTGTGTGTGTGTGTGTGTGTGTGTGTGTGTGTGTGGACAAGAGGATTGTATTGTTCATAATTAACCATTTTTAAATTGAAAAATAAGTTAAATTAATATTAGTTTAATAAACAAAATAATCCATAATGTGTTTTAGTTTTATCAGTGGTCGGGCCCACTAGGGGGCCCCTATAGCAACTTTAAAAATATATTGTGATTATGTATGACTTTTTATTTGTGTCTTCTAGACAGAGACAAGAAGGTTGACATCTACTGGTCTGAGTGCATGTATATGAATGTAGCTGTTGTCGGTCCAGCACGCATTGCCTCCGTTTCTATTCCGCAGCTAAAAATAGGTTCGTGAAAAAGTGAAACAAAGTAGTGTTTATAGAAGTGACCCAAATCTCTGAACACACCGGTATCACTGAACGCAGGCTTAATTTTGAAACTACTTCGGAACCGGTGATGTCCATGATCCCTCTTTGTCACTGTGGCACAAGTGACAGCCAATCAGCGCCTGTGTCCCCTTCTGCTCCACTAGATTCAGAGAGAGCGCTGATGCTGCGCGCAGGGGAGGAGAGAGAGAGAAGGAGCTGGGGAGAGGAGGAGACCGCAGTACAGTGTCTTCACCGCTTTCAGAGGATACGCATCAAACCCAGGACTACCCGTTACTCATCAGCACTGAGGTAAGTTTGGTAAAAAGAACGGAATCATCTATTTTGCGTCTGAAACGGCAGATTGATGTTAAATATGTGCGCGATATTTGACCCTGTGCAGTTGTGCGCCGTAGACCGACTTTCGAGGATGCGCGTAGATTGATGTTGTCATAATTGGCCCGGATACTTTTTGCAAACTAATAAGCAACATTCAGGGGGTTTATTATAGCAGCATATAGACGCAGTACATGCAAAAAATTATTTATACGTGTTAAAGTTTTGTTGGCACTTGTATTATTTAGGAGCGGTGTAGTTTGATAAAGCTCGTGATGGTTATAAACCAAACAGGCAGGCCTGCACTTGACATTGATGTTTTCGTGTTATTTCCTATGTATCAATTCCTAATGTAACACGATCGTGTCAAATGTTCGTGTGAGGAAAGTTTGAGCTATAGTTGTGTATAAAGCGCACTATGTAGCTCCCCGCTGTCTGTGTGCTGAGCGAAGCGGCACAAATGAACGTGCTTGTAGTTACTCCTATTTATTCGCATAGTTACTCCCCAGTCGTTGAGCGACGATAATGTCGTAGGTTTTAAACATACACACGCCGTATGTTTTGTTACACAGTTTTATCTTTTCCTTGTCAGATCATACGACTCGTTGTTGTTTTGCTGAACCCTGTTACTATAATTTACGAATGTCTTTTCAATGCCAGGCCTCTCAAAATAATGAGACGGTAGCTGCATGAGACGGTAACGGCATATTCGTAGGTCTAGCCTATGGACAGCTGCTCCTGGCACCTGTAGGTATTATAGACGCAGTGACTAAAGTTGTGTCTGTCATAACTCAACACACACCTGCAACTGCTGTTTAAAATATGTTTCAATTACTATATTTAATATATGTTCAAATATTCATAATCTTAAATATACTGAATCCTATATGCAGTTTTTAATCCTGTGAATCTTTGGCACACTGTAACATTTTTCAGTCTGGCAAAATTTGTTGTGATCTTTCATAGATATGAATGTTTTTGCTGTGTTGTGCATTGGCAGGATTTTAGTTTTAGTATTTAGACCAGCGATACTTAATTTGATTCAGGAGATGAAATAAGGAAACTGATAAATGGGTTTATGAGGTAACGTTATATTGTTATAATGTTATATTGTCTGCTGCATTTGGACCAGGAAGCAATGATTCAGGACCTACATTTATTTATTTATTTAAAGAATATGGTTGGGTGCATGCAGAACCCAGTTTTGACCAGTCGTTTGAGAAATTCCTAAGAGTTTATAGAGACATACAAACATTTGTTATCTTAATGTGATAATGTTGAGAAATACGTGTCATTTAATAAACAAAGGGTTAGAGTTCTTTAAAGGTTTAGACATAGTTGTGCCAAAGTCTAAATAGATAGTTAGGCCCTGTGACCTTTGACTCACTAAAATATCTTACAACAAGCCATCTCAAATTTGGATGGATAAAAAAAGTCCCTATTTAATAGCGATGAGGCTATTGTTGCTTTTATATTGTGAACATTTTTCTAACCAAAAGACTGTCAGACTTCTTTTATTCTTTATTTTAAAAAAAAATAAAACATTTTAAATGGCAATTGTCATACCAAGTTGTCATGCATTTAAAGACCTTTTGGAAATAATTTTTCAATCATAAATGTAACACTTTGACAGTATGTTAGTAGTGTAAGGCTTTTGAGTTGTGGGAATGCTTGTATGCAAATGTTTTAGTTGGCTTTGTATGATAATTAGATCAGAGCTATCTGTCACCTGACGGATGACAATGGGCCACAGTTTGCTGTGTTTGCTCGCAGGAGATGAAGCTGGATAACATTGATTAGCACATGCATGTAATTAATTTCACACAAGAGTGATTTATGAACCTCAGATGTGCTTTTCCTCAATTATGGAAAACCATAAATATATTACAAAAATCAAGTGCTTTTTCAGATAATGACTACAGAACTGCAAAAGCACATTCAAGTATTACAAAAGCGAACTTACTAGAGTTAAAACCTAATTTGCTGTTCTGATGTTTAGAACACTTAAAAAATCAATAGAATGGTGTTTATCTACACCTGCTGTATTACAGCACAATGTGATGGATTTTTTAACCCTGTCAATGCCTGCTATCTGTTTGCGGTTTCTTAGTTAGTTTTTTTTTTTGTCATGTCATGTTAGTTTTGAGGGGCGTGTGTCTGTGAATTTTAAAATGAGCTCACAGAGAAATATTCTCTCCTCTGCTTCAGTCTAACTTTAAATCCAGCAGGGGCGTGTTGTTCTTTTCTTTCATCCGCATTGTCCCTAAAATAAAATAGCCTTGATATATGGAAGGTGTGGGCATCCTTCATAGCGCGCTCCTCACATCAGTCAGTGCATAAGATGACAGGCCAGATCACAGACAGTGTGAGCGAGAGAATTTGGAGGCGAAAAAATTGCATTGATGATGAAAAACAAACTTGAAACGGAATTGGAAATTCACAATGAATATTTCTGCCGTTCAGGCGAGTGCTTTAGAATAAATAAGGGTGGCTTGCTGTTTTTGTGCAGAACGCAGGTTAAACGAGACGGCGATGATGTCATATTAAGGAAGTCCAGCTCTGGCTGCATTTATATAAGATGGTTTATTCAGTAGAGCACATGGCTGCCTTGCATGTGACCTGTGACTTTGCCTGCTTTAGAGATTAATTACAGTAACCTTGCAATTTAGGCAAACTTCAGTTAAACTCTGAAATTCTCCTGCAGAGTACAGTTAATCAAAGGGTGGGGCACCATTTAAATCAATTGGCAGTGGATTCTTTCATTTGTGTCATCAGGTTAATGCTGAAACAAATGCTTTCTCAAAGCACCATTATTATTAGCCTGTTGTCCCCATCCTGAAGACCTTTAATCAAAATTCCTCCTCGAACATCTTCATGCATGTTTGAAGAGCCTTTTGATTGTGTTTGAAGTGACTTACGAATGAGTAACTTAGCTCAGCTGTCTCGGTTGATGTGATCTGCTATGGCTGCTACATGTTAAAGCTGAGTTTCCCACCCATGTACAAATGTGATTCATGGGTTATATTTTTTTCATGTGTAAGACATCTCTAAATGTCTCCAGATGTCTGCTATGTTACACAAGGGGGAAGCAAGTCCCATTTGCATGGAAATTTGTGTGTTGCTAATTAGCTGGTGGTTGGTATTTGAAAAACACTGAACACCAGTGCCCACTGTTTGATGATGTATCTCCTTCAGCATAGCCTCTTCAAATATAGTTTAGATTTGCATAACTAAAGACCTTTTCCCCTTTAGAGCTCGAAACAGTGTCCACAATATCTGGCTGTACCTAATTACTCACCAGAGCTGAGTTGTCAAAAAATTGGCTGTTTGCACAGGCACATCCAATCATGTATTCCACTTTCAGGCACAAAAATAGGCTAATATCATTAATGTCTTTCGGTTGTCATGGTTCTTTCAATTGATTGCTTTCTCTTATTACATGAGCCAGTCCAAATTGACACAAAATCTCTCCAATTTCCAAACTCACCCTAGATGTGTTGGTACGCATTTTTGTTCATTCTGATGAGTAATTACAGTTATCAGAAACCTAGATTGGTCAGACAATCTGGGAAAAACTGGAAATTCTCAGATCCTAGATACGGAAAAACCAAACTGCATTACTGATGTATTTACCCTTGAAAAGACAAGTTATCACACCAGAAGCACAGCACAAAAGCAAATAGTTATTACCTGGTAGACTGTAGAGTTGGAATGTGGTCACAGTGAGGGCACACACCCCAAGCACGAAAGGGCAAGAACTACAAGCTTCCTGTTCAAATTTACTATATGGTTCATGTATTTTTTTGGTTATTGAGGTAATACACAATATTGAGGTATTGTGGAAAAAACAAACCAACATCTTTTGTAAAGGAAGAGCATTGGCTAATGGCCAGACTGTTTCAGAGCCAATAGTATTCAGTTTCTATAGGTAGTTCCAGGCAAAAAAAAAAGAAGGAAAAAAAGAGTTTTAATTAACAGCCTTTAACCTTTGCTCTCCGTTGGCTTTTAATTCCAAGTATTTCCAGTTGCTGTTTGCAAGGTTTATTTATTTGTGGTCACCAAGCGTTTTCAATTGTATTGCTGCAGTTGTTAATGTCAATAAATGTCATTATTGATTATTTCAGTTGATATATGTTTTTTACTTTACTTTGTTGCGCGGGGTCTAAACAATAATACCAACTTAGATGCAGAATCAAATGTCAAACTATGTTATGATTGCAATCAAGATGACTTGGTGCGACCTTTTGAAATGGAAGCATTGTTACCTTGATTGTAAAACTCCTGTCTTGGAGGCTTCTACAAAGCAAGGGTTACAGGCATAAAAACACAATGAATTACGACTGGGTTAGGAGCCGTTCCATTTAGATACCTTCATGTATATCCCAGCCATAAATTGAAACGCAGTCCGGGGTTAAACAACCACGCGGCTGCCTGTCTGAAAGTCTCTTATGTTTACCAAGGTGAGATGCTGCACTTACAAGATGTTGTGAATCCGTGGATGAGTTAATGGTATTGTCAAGTTGTAAAAGGGCCTTCGGGATAGAAGAATGTACGATAAATATCAGCTATGATACGAGAAACAGTCTGTTTGACTTTGACAGCCCCGGGAAACTCTATTAACACTGTGTTTGTGATTTGCGTATTTGTCAGTCATGGAAGTGACAAGTAAACAAGCACGCACGTAAAAGTGCGCTCACAAAATGCGAGACGTGGGGACATTTGCATTGCAATGGGGGCTGCATTCCAGAGTTGAATCACAATGTTGGAGGGAGGCTGCTGTTTTGAGGGCTCCCGCCGAGTGCTTTAAAGCTAGGGTCATAAAACTGCTGTTCCCACAGCTTCCGTCAGCATGCACAAGGGTGACCCTAAACAAACACCCCACAGTGCTGTTATGGGATTACAGGGGAACCTTTCCAGCACCACTGTAAACGCCAATGCCACCCCGACACAAAGGTTAACAGGTGTTTTGTGCTATCTGTTTGAACAGTCTGCATGAATTGACAAAGGAGAGGCAGGCTGCAGCCCTCCAGAGAAAATGAGTGGCATGTGGCTAAATGGGGATTTGAGGGACATTTGATTTTAGCAGGTTGGGCTAAATGGCTTTAATACACCACACAGTATGGTCTGCTCCAGGCAATTTGTGAGGCAAAAAACACACTCTTTCACCATTACTGTGGCCGACTAGGAAAAGCAGATTCTAAGTCAGTGGCACAACATTGCTTCCAGATCACATTATGGGCTCTCTTGTTACATAATTAAGAGGACCCATCTGGTATGGGCAGCACTCCCTGACACTAATTGTATTGGTGTGCACATGGCCGTCCCATTGAGTAAAAAGGACCTCCAACATTTGAATCCATTATCGCCTACTGTTGAGATTAGGGCGCACATGTTGCTGAGAAGATTATGGTGGAGGGTCGGGACGCTTGTGTCTTGTAGGGTCGAGGTTTGAGGATTAAGTCTCTTATGGTATAGCAACTGTATGGGTTAAGCACCTCCAGAAATCCAGTCACATGGTGGGACTGTGTAACATTATGCCATTGTCATGAACAATTGGGCCCGTCTGGTCAAATCAGTTATTTTTCAAAGGTTTTTGAAAAACCTTTAAATTATTATTATTATGAATTTTTAAATTATTATTATTTATATAGAAACTTTCAGAACACAATGTCACTAAAAAGGAAAGGAAACAAACAAAGAAATGTTTTGTTTGAATAGTGTTAACAGTGTAAACAGAGACAGCAAATTTAAATAAATAAAATGCAAATAATAGATTGGGTATTTTATTCAGTGCCTGATTAAAAACCAATTAAATAGCTTGATATGTCATCTTAGATATGTAAATATGACCATGAGTGTATTTTAAACTGTATTGTAAGTTTTACAATAACAGTATATAATATAATCTAAAAACAGTCACAATTTTTGTTTTTCTTTTTTACCACTTTTTTTCTTTTATACCTGTTTTACCACACTGGTTACTGGTTTTATTAGTTTATCATATTATTTATGTTAATATGTATTTATGTAAGTTATTTTCCCTGCACATATGCACAACTATTCAATAATGTTGCAGTCATGTATGCAGGATACATTTGACCAGGCAGAGTCAGTCCTAACTGCTCATGAAACTGTGTCTTAAATGAGCACAAGAGTATTGTGCTGTTACATGATACTGTCATCCTACTGCTTACAGAAAAGCACAAGCTCTGTTCTAGAATGATTTTGAATCATAGCTTTTTCACTGCCAGGTAAATGCATTGCTTTATGTAAACCCTTAGTGAGGGGTATAAATAGCACTGCACTGGCAAATGTAGGGTAGGTCAAATGTGGGGAAATCTTATGTCTAAAATGAATAAATCAATCTTCGCTTACAGCCAACCAAGAGTGTTGCAGGATAAGTGATACCTTAGCATTCGAAAACCCAGCTGTCTAGACAGCCCTTTCCCCCCAAACAGACAAATCAATATATATTGATTAGGTGCTATGCCCTGAGGAATGACACGGATATGCTGCCCGGCTGGCAAGTGCACTGAATGGACCGAAGGAGAGCTTGGATCTGTTTAAGTGTATCACCCTGACTGAATTTGTGTTCACCTGATCTCGACTTTGCCTCTCATGCACTGTTGCGTGGCGGTAGAAAGGGAAGCACAATCAAACATGGCATATGTCTCCTACCATTTGCTTGAGCGGGATAAGAACTAGCTGGAGATTTTCTCGTAGCCTTTGCGCTAAGATGTGATGTAGCCCCAAGCGAAAAGACGTGAGTTTGTTAGAAAAGCACAAAAATACATTCACGCAGCTCAGATAAATCAAACATTCATGCTAATCACTATCATAAGATGGTATATCATGTAAAGTCACTATGCAAACAAGAATGACCTATTTAAGAGCTTTGGAGACTCTTTCTAGTTAATGGGTGGTGGTCCGGTGCCTTATTCATTATAAAAGTGAGCCTAGAGACAGTGTGTGGCATTAGCTGGCTCTGTGTCTCTCTGCTCTGTTGGGCTGTGTTCCTGCAGCAAGACTTGTTACCTGTCGCCTTCTTCCTCGCTGCCTGTGGCTGACATTCTGCTTCTCTCAGTCCTAATTGCCCCTGTGGGACTTATCAGGGCTGCTGTGGCTGTCTGCAGCGTGGCGGAGCTTACAGTGAGGGCCACGCTTGAAGCCCCGCCTCTCTCTCTCTCTCTCTCTCTCCCTCTCTCTGCTGCTCCACACCACCTGACGACTCCTTGTGTCTGCCACAGGTGTCTGCAGTCTTCCTATTTCTCCCTCACCTGTCAGCCCCACCCCCAGCCTCCCGCTCACTGTCTCGAGGGCCTGTGAGGAGAGCGTGTCTTTGAAGCAAAATAAAAACAACTAAAAAAACTGAAACAACTGATGTCTCAAGGTCAGACTGCACGGTAAATTGCCTGATCTGAAAATAACAGCAGATAACATTCAGTCAGATACAAGTCAGATGCCTTTGAGGTTAATTTGTTTTGTCTATGTTTTGGATATCAGACAACTATGGCATTGTTTATGAAGATGATATCTGATATCTGAACTAAGGCATCTGATGATTTAATTACTTTAGCAGTGTATCTAAATACAAAATGTCTTCACGTACTTTATTTAAAATGCGGTCCATATACTGTAGGGTCTGGGACGTTACTAAATATATATATATATACAATTTATATTTATATATTACTATTTATAATTTATATATATATATATATATAAATTAAATAATTGAAATTTACTTTAAATAAACAAGATGTATATATATATATATATATATATATTTTTGTATTTCTGTGCCTCTATTTTGGATCAAATACTGCATGCATTTGAACTACCATAAAATCTATGTTTCAAGTTTCAATGTAGTATCAGACTCCTGGAGTTCACTGTATATTACTAATAGGGTCTTAAAGTTGCTGTGGTGTGGCTTAGCATGTATCAAAACGACACAACAGTGGGTCTATTAAACGGAGTGCTGTGTGAAATCGTAGCATCCCATTGAGCTCTCTAAGGTGTGTAGTTGTATCTAAGGACAGCAGGGGAATTTCCATCTTTCACTATCCATCTCTCTCCCAGCAGGACGGACTTGTAAATGAACGGGCAGACATTTTGTGGCAGAAACTGTGTCTGTTCACTCTGACACACCATGTAACAAAACCGCTTTAGATCCAGCTGAGTTCCCCCGGCAGGACTGTGTCAGGGGATTTGCCAGGTCACATAGCTGAGCAAAATGGCTGCCTGAGTTTGACTAATGTGCTTCAGGATCTGCTCTTTGTCCGGGCGTTCAGGGCGGCTGAAATTCATTAAAAACCAGCGTCTGTAAACTACATTCCTTGGACATGAGAGGATCTGTGTTACCAGCTTGGCTTCCCTGTTCACAAATAGAAGCAAACCCACACTTATATTTATACATCCATAAAGCTCCTATGATCATTTCAAGCTCATTGAGTTTGACAGTAAATCAATATCTCCCGGTATCTATTGTTACCTAATTCAATTAGGCCAATTCATAAAGCGGAACATAATGGAGCTAATGGAAAGCGCTATTAGGGGAATAGCGGTACCATTTCAGTCATACGTGGAAGTATGAAAGTCAGTTCTGCATCACGATTGAGCATTTCCATCTGAAACGGTGGCCCTCAACAGACGCTCCGCCCGGATGAAGGGCGATGTTGACCCGATGCATTTTTATGGTGATGGAGAGGAGCGTGCGTTTGTTGCCAGCGATATTGTAAATCAAAAACAGAGGTACTTAAATGCATTTCGTAGAGGGGCCTGCATCTCCCCTTTACCACTTTGTGCAATCACATTTGCAATCTGGTTGATAAAGTGTGAGAGGGAGCAAGGGCGGGCGTTTGGTTGCAGACAAAGCTGCAGAGTAAAAACAGGAAACGTGTTGATTGCTGATTATTATGTGGTGGCAGGATGCTTTTGTCTTTCAGACTGCCATTCCAGCAGGTCATTGGAGAGCCAGCAGGCTGTTGTGACCACGCATGCTGATAAAACCCGGCACACACCACTGTAGCCCACAAGGCTATTTTATTTTTTTAAGGGTGCCTGAACTCGATAGCGCTGCAAGTGTTTAGATCTTTAAAGCGGGGCGTTTAGAGAGCATGTGTATTGATTAATTGATAACAGATTTGGCTGGCCGGCCATTGGCATGCTTTGCTGTATTTTAGGAGACCAAGGTTAATGGCTAGGTGCACAAAAAAGCTTTTCTGCCTTTCATCGTGTTAGTGCTGCTCTGAGCGTGGTGGCTCTTTGAATGGGTCCTCATTTTATACTTCGTAAATGTGGAACGCCAATTATATAGATATCAGAGCCTCAGCCGTGAGACTTGCAGGAGTTTTGCAGAATTGCTATTTTATAGAGTGTGTTTCAGAGATGTCTTTAATAAGGAAATGGCTAAAATGATACCAGAGTTTAAGTTGCCTTTAATTAGGAAAGAAAAAAATTTGAAATTCACAAGAGATTCAGACATGAATCTTCAACCAGTAAAGAATTGTTTTTTATTTCTTCTGTAACAGGTACTGTGTGGAACACTGGCTGCAGGAGGGACTATGTGGGTGCGCTGCAGAACTTTGTAACTGGCAGTAGGATCATCAGCACTTGTAAGACATCCTAAAAGCAAAAAAGATGAGGACTTGGATTGTAGTTCTTCTGTGGGTGTGCGTGCATGTGAGTGCGGCTGCAATTGCCCTTTCAAGAGGACCGGTTCGAAGAAAAACCAAAGAAATAGAAGAAGGAAAGCATAAAGACACAGGGATGCTGAAGCGCTCTAAACGAGGCTGGATGTGGAAACAGTTTTTTCTGCAGGAGGAATACACTGGAACGGAGCACCAATACATTGGCAAGGTAGGGGGATCATGTTTCTATTCCACTGTACAAAGGCAGATGTAGGTCCAAGCAAAGCTGTAGGAGTAATGTTTTTGGAGTGGATTTCAAAGATGGATTTGGTTTCATCAGTTCTTCTGATTCTGTCTCAAAAGTTAATAAACAGAATGATCAAAAGTACAAGTATGACACATGTAGGAATCACCAGCATAGAACCTGCTGGATTTGAGATAAGGAACAGAATGAAATCTAACCTCCCTGGTATCTCAGAAGAGCTGAAGCTCAGAGTTTCAGAAGCAAAAGATCTAAGATTAGGATAGAAGATAACGCCTCACCAATGTTGACTAAAGCAGAGATTTACAAACCGTAGGCCCAGGTGGTATGCTACATAAAGTTACAAGAAAATTATGTTTTTGAAATGTTTTTGAAAATTTGTATGTTTTCCATGTTTTTTTCTTCCAATTTCTGATTTATTTATCATTGCAATGTAGCTTTTTGTGTCTAAGATGCAAATGCAAGGCAATTTAAGCCCTGGTTCTGAAGGGCTAGAGTCCTGCAGAGTTTAGTTCTAGCTCTAATCAAACCCTGCAATTCTCAATTAACCCTAAAGACTTTGAGTAGCATGTTCTGGTGTGTTTGATGAGGGTAAAACTCTGCAGGAATCCAGGACCAGAGTTAAATTGCCCTGCTCTAATAAGTCTGCATTATTACAGTACTTCTGTAGTGAGGGATGTGGCCACACAAATCAGTTTGTGTGCACCACAGTTGTGGACCACACTCACTGAAGAGACAGCAAGATACCAGAGACAGTGTAGATATTATTGTGTTAACCCCAAATGTGTCTAACTGTTGATAATAGTATCAGTAGTAGTAATGATTAATGTTACTATGAAAATATGAAATCTTGAGGCTTACAGTTTATGTGTTTGATGTCAGTTTCATAAATGCTGCTAAAATTAGAAGGAAAATTGTAATGACTGGGTGGTTCTTCAGCATGAGTGTGTTTAAAGTTGTGTATTTATTGGCATTTTAAACCAGCTTTGAATGCAGCTCATTCAATCATAACATAAAGTCTAAACTACCTGTTTCATAATAAGGCTGTATAAAGGGCCACCATCCGGTGTTTTATTCATGAAGGATGTTGTAAGTGCAGAATTTATAAAGCTCACATTTTTTATGAACAGAACGTGTCTGGATCATGTACCAGCCAATAGAATCAGCCCTTTCTAAAATGTTCACTGGGAATCACTCGAAGAGCAAAAGAGCCATTGTGTTTGAATGGTCTTTGTGTTTTACCGCCCTATTTTACTGTAACAAAGCGGTTCATTCAAGTGGAAAGATGGATCGAATAACACATTCAACCCTCAATCAGATGTCATTGTAAAAGTTAATCAAATCGGGCCTTCACCTGCATAAGGTGACGTTTCTATCAATCATTTCCACCATTTATTTTTTTAATAGTGATTATATTGAATTAAAAAACTGCTAGGTGTGCTTCAAATGTACACCTTTCAGTGACTGAAGGTAGAAAGTTTGACAGAAGAATTAGACTGAAGTGCTTGCAGAGTGAGATAGCGCATGCCAGTGTCACTGCTAGTAATAGACGCATATTCACCTTGATTGCACATTCAACTTTCATCTGATATACCATCAAAACTCTATTCCACCGGGACTCATTTTCACATATTTACTACAGAGTACCTGTCTATTGATAGTTTCCCCCAGTAGTATTGCCTTATTGTTTATTCTTTTGAAATCAACGGATATTGAACACATCCAGAATATCAAATCTAATACATATTCATGAGCTTTATCAACGGATGAATGAACGGAGGTGCTGATGAAATGCTTGAATCGTTTCCTCCCAAACAGCTTCACTCAGATATGGATAAAGGAGACGGAACAGTGATGTATGTTCTCACGGGTGAAGGTGCGGGAACCATCTTTGTGATAGATGCCAACTCGGGAGATCTGCATGCTACCAGGAGCCTGGATAGAGAAGAGAAACCTTCCTACAGTCTCCGGGCCCAGGCTGTCAACAAGAAGACCGGCATTCCTCTGGAGCCAGAGACAGAGTTTATTGTGAAACTACACGACATCAATGACAATGAGCCTAAGTTTGACAAGGAGCTTTATACAGCGTCTGTACCTGAGAGGTCACACATTGGTGAGTTCTGATTGGATGGCAATAGTGAGCATATATGTATTGGTAATACTAATGTTGCATCTCAGCAAATATTTGTTATTGTTCAAAATTGTCACTTAAAGGGACATTATACCCCAAAGTGGTGCACTTGTAAATCTTTTTCATACAGTTATGAAGCCTTTAAAAGGTTACAAACTCACCATAGAGGTATCATACAAGCAGTCCATACAAAATTATGTGTTATATTCCAACTTATACAATAGGTTTGTGAGAAGAACATAAATTCATCATTTATTTAACACATTTCTTATTAACATTTTTTCAGGCACGTATGTCACTCAAGTCACCGCCCAGGATGCAGACGATGAAACATTTGGCTACAGTGCAAAGCTAGCCTACAGCATCAGCCAGGGTCACCCGTACTTCTCAGTAGAGCCAAATACAGGTCAGTCCACATTGAGCTGTTATATCATAATCGGTCTTCTCAGAGGTGGGATAGACAAACACAGAGAGAGAGTGTGTGTGTATCTGTATATAATTTCATACTGGGCAAGGGTTGCTCTGCACCTCCACCGTTCAAGCAATTTAGCCGAGCAAATTCGCCCAGCGAGTTTAATCATCACTAATGTGTGCCCTGGAACATTTCCCGTGGAGGTCTTTGTTTAAACAAAAGAGAAATAGAAACACAAAAGCTCCCATGGCAGATTAGTATCCAGCTTAGCACTGATATGCTTTAGCCCAGATGGGATACGAACGATGATGTGCATGTCACACCAGAGCACATAAAATCCTAAAGACCTAAAAAAGGATATTCATTAAAGGCGAGGGTTAATCTGGGAGCATTTGTGCCATTCAAAGAAACCGCTGAGCCTGAATCTTTCTCCACATAAATGACTGGATTTTCCTTTCACCTTTTTTGAGCTAACCAAGACATCAGGTGTATTCACATTTAAAGTCAACGTGAAGCTTGCAATGAAACTGTTGGGTAAAACTTGGTTTTATATATTGCACAGTGATTGGATTGTGAAAAGTGGTCATTTTATACTGAACCAAAACAAAGTTGAATTTGAAATTGCTAAAATGTTGCCTAAGTACTGTTTCATAACATTATCCAATAGGAATACATCTAAGTGACAAAAACAGAAAAGCAATTTCAGAAGAACAAATATGAAGACATTGAAACTAAACATGTATGTGTTCCAGTCAATCACTATTGTAAGACTAAAAGAGTGCAAGACAGTATATTGGGTAAATTTTGTTTTTATTTTAACAATCACGTAAAATGTTACAATGTTGAGAACATGCATGATAGAAAATAAATGTTTGTAGGATTTAATATTTCTTGCTGAGAAAAATAACTTATTTATTTTTGCTAAAGGTCTTACTGTTACTCTGAAAGTGCTCAGGATTAAATTGGTTTAGCTTGTAAAACACTGGTCTTAATAATCCAAGGTCTTATTGCTTTGGAACCTGCAGCGATCTCTCCATCAGCAGCTGCTGTCTGTAATAATCTCTGCGGTAAAATGTCGGTCTGAATGCACGTACTCAGTTAGTTTAGCACTATTCAAACACAACAAGGACTCAGCTGCTACAGCATTCTGGTGTCGTCCATCTCCCGGCATAAGGAACAGGGCTGGATGTTAATGAAAAATACATGAATAAAAATAAACCGTCTTTCCCTCAGGCATAATCCGGACAGCTTTGGGGCCTTCTGACATGGACAGAGAGCAGAGGGAACACTACCAGGTGGTGATCGAAGCCAAGGACATGGCCGGCCAGAGGGGGGGCTTAACAGGCACCACCACAGTCAACATAAGCTTAACTGATGTCAACGATAACCCCCCTCGTTTCACACAAAGTAAGCATGCGTTCACTTGTTGGAACTTCATTTACATGTGCAAACTTCAGCACTAATGTCTGCACACAGCGCTCACAGCTAACAGGGAGGGTTCTCAGTCAGACTGTTGGCTAACATTCTTCAAACATTCTTCAAACACTACAATGTTCATGTAGTGATGTTTGCAAACCATTTTTTAACATTATAGATCATATCAAAAATGTTTGTCTTGGAAAAAAAAGTTGACGTTACAAAACTACAAAAAAAGACAATGTTCTTATAACCTAACAAAAACATGAATATAATAACATAAAAAAATTGTTATTTTGAAAGTTTTAGGAACTTTCAGATGTGCAGGGTTTTTATTAGGTTTTTGTTAATGTAAATGTTATGAAACATCTTCACAGCCTAAAATTGTTAGAATGGTTTGAACTCTCATTTAATTACACTCCTCTAGCACACACCTTGGAGGTTTCTTTAAACCTTTAAAAAAGTTCTTGTGACAAAGCTTACGTTCTGTGCTTTAGCAAGTGCGTGAGGTTTGCATGTTAATCCTGATTATACTGACTGAGTGGGCTGAGCTCAGTTACTCTTTTGTATTTTTGCTTAATATAATCTTTTCTCTCAGTCTGCATGCAAATAGAAAACATTTGGAAATTCTGTCATGTTAAGCAGAGGAAAATTATAGCAGGCAGTTGTGTATATGTCACATTTGCCATTTATTACAGCAAAGAAATTGACAGAGAACAACAGTACAACAAAGAAGTAGTTTTAAAAAGCATTTTAATTGGCTAAATTGTGAGATGTGGTGAGCAGCGACTGTATGTCCATTTCTGAATGCGAAATGTCAGTGCTGTACGTGACTCTGTCCTCTCGTTTTGAGTTTCATCTTTAATTAAGCAACATATAAATAATGCACTGAAATTATATAAGATTTACCCCAGGTCATGTCTCAAGGACAAAAATAAGATTTTGGAAGATTAGAATTTTAATGTGCGAGATGCTAAAGTTGGACTTGTCTTCCTCAGGTATATATCAGTTCAGTGTTCCTGAGCTTACTGAGGTAGGAAAATCTGTCGGCAGCATCCGGGCAGTGGATGCCGACATCGGCAGAAATGCGGAGGTGGACTACGCCATCATTGGTGGAGACGGTCTGGATGCGTTTGACATCATCACCGACACGAAGACCCAGGAAGGCGTTCTTACTGTAAAAAAGGTAAATATAATGTTACTTTTTAAAAAGGAATTTGGTTATTTTAAATAAGTTGCACAGCGTTTAGTAAATTGTCCTCTAAGTTGGTTGTTTACCGCTGTGAATGTGTTTCTATTGCAGCCTCTTGACTATGAGAAAAAAAAATCCTACACGCTTCAGATCCAGGTGCAAAACACTCATCCAGACACGCGCTTTCTGAGCTTAAACGCCAAGGACATGACCACCGTCAGGGTCAGTGTGGAAGATGTGGATGAGCCTCCTCAATTTGAAAAATCTAGTTACATTTTAAAAGTTAAAGAGGACACAGCTGTGGGCACCGTCATTGGCTCCGTCAGTGCTGTGGACCCCGACATACAGCGCAGCCCGGTCAAGTAAGAACTCTGATCATCTCATCACATATTCATAAAACATTTAATCTCCCTCCAGTTGTGTCTGTATTTACAAGTTCACAGTAAATATGTTTAAACGGAGATTTTCCAGGACATAAGTTTGACAGTAACTTGCAAGCCTCTTGGGCATCTGCTTGTATCATCCAATGACCTTCTGATATCCGCAGAACCCTGATTAATCTGTTTAAAGCTATGGAGATATGAGCTCAGACTGACCGGTTCCTCTGAGTGTGCTTATTTAATTCGCATTTAATTCAAAAGGTCCTTCAATCGCAGACTTTTTATAGGATAATTGTAATAAACTACGGTTATGAGAATAAATGAGGATATTATCACTGTCCGTTGCGCCCTAATGATAAAGCTGATGTCGTGAGGCTCAGGAGGGCAATAAATAGATGTTTTCCCCTCCGGAGACCGCAGTAAATAAGAACACGGAAAGGAAGTGCAATTAAAAAGCCCTCCACAGCAGAGAACAGGACTTCAGGGCTGGTAATTATCAGGGACATCAGCAGCACAGGCTACACTGTCGCTCTGAACATCAGGAGGCTAATTAGGAAATTGAACAATCCCACTGATTTATTGCATTTGAAAGAGCAATATTGTGAGCTACCGCTGAAATAGGAACAAATGAGAACTGGGCATTTGTAAGCTCTGGGCTGTGGGATTGCATGCAGTTACAGCTCTGGGGTGCATCAGGGCTGGTTCAAGCACCCTCAAGCATCTGCTGTGTTCAACGGAATCACTTGTGTTCCGGGTTCAAATTGTGCCTGTTTAATTGATCCTACTGCAATCAATTGAAATTGCAATTGTATGCCAATTAATGTAAACAGAAGTGGATTCTGATTAGGTTCCATATTAGATAGCAGTTTGATTAACTGGCCTTATAAACCTTTGTGGAGACGTCACCTAACCATGCATTAACTTCTTATCATACATAAATAAATGCATCAGTTTTTGCAAACAAACAATTAAAAATTGCAAACAGAGACAATTCTGTAGTATCTTAGGTGTACAAACAGTAACAAATAACACAATTAGTAATGCGTCAAAAAGTGTTCATGGCAACCTTGGGCCTATTTAGACCTTTCAGACAGAAAATCAGATTTAGATGGCTGATTAAAAGTTGGATAAACTGAAAACAATCACATTATGTCAGGGAAATAATTAGGCGCCCTTTCCTTGTAATTCAATAAAACAGCCGTGTTTACTCCAGTCCCCTCTTGTGTTAGCATATTTATAAACACACACAACTCTGTTTCACAGAATTATTGACTGGAGCATTTGAATTGCAGGTATACCATTGATCGACACACCGATGTCGACTGGATTTTTGGCATCTATGCTGGGAATGGATCTATATTCCTGAAAAAGCCTCTAGACAGAGAGGAATTTCCCTGGCACAACATCTCTGTGATCGCAACAGAGTTTAGTAAGTATCGCGCTCCGTACTCCAGCCGCATACACAGATCAATTCCAAATCGCGCACAGCCGCAGTTCATTTAGAGCAAATTTACCGGGCTAAACTCACGTCATTCAGCATTAAATATCTCCAGTATCATTTCCACATTTTCATTTATCATGACAGTTTATATTGAGTAAATATATTAGTCCACTTTTTAAAATTAGAACCCCACTTTCCTCCAATATTATGAACTTCTATTCTCCCATGCAGACCTAAATCATCTGCCACATCGTTTTTATCAATGTGATTTTCTTCTCTCACGTGCTGTAGATGATCCTCAGCAAAGCAGCCGGGCTCCCGTGTACATCCGTGTGTTGGACGTCAACGACAACCCCCCCAAGCTCGCGTCCTTCTACGAGACCTTTGTCTGTGAAAACGCCAAATCCGGGCAGGTAAAGAGCGGTTGTAGTATATGTTACCAATTTGACCGCTCACGTTTTGATGTAAGATAAGGGGAAGGGAATAAGCCCACCTCTGCTGTTCAGCCAGGGGATGGACGCATGGATTTAAAACAGGGGCGTCTGTTAAACAGTGTGTGACCTCTACAGAACTCACACCTCCAGACTGAGATAGAGATCGTGACGAGTATTTCTCCTTCATGGATTAGACTGCAGAGCCTTTTTCTGTCAGGCTTGATGAGATTATGTGTCATGGTGGATGACAGGCGCTGTCACATATCACAGGCACTTCATAATAACTGTCCACCTCTCCTCCATTCAGTGACTCTGCTTATGTGTCTGGTTGTCCGTCATCACTCACCTCGCTGCCCTGCCCACCTTAGTGGCTAGCAGAACTGTTATAACGGGCGTGGCTGTGGGTTAGTTATCAGGCACAAATAATGTTGCAAAAAAAGGAACCTGCTAAGAAATGATCTATAAATTGTAAGAGTACAGTGCATGTGCTGTCTATTAGCAAGATTATTATGAAATTAATCAAATTTCATAGTTAATTGCTAAGATTTCATACGCAAATGAGAATTATAAGACCAGTGAGGCAGTGCTATTACTTGTTGTAATGATGCTGAAAGTAAACGGCTTTTTGTTTTGTTTTTAATGCCTGTCAGTTTAATAAATTGCATGATATCCTGATTAATTAATCAAATCGGAACATACAATGAGGTCCGGCGGGAAGTGATTAAATAATTTACTGTAAATCCCTTTTTTATATAAATAACTCAAACTAAACTAACACGTTAATTCGCATTATATTTAAAAGACAGTAATCTGAGATAAGACTGGGATAAATTCTGGTTCTGTTCACCATATTCTGACAGACTGCTGTAAAGCCCAGAGGAAAGGGAAGTCAGCCAGTAACACAAGAAATCTGGCCGGTCTCTAAGCCTGAAAAAACATGAAGCGCACAATGGATGATTACATTTTTTTGCCACAGCACGTTGCCAGTGCACTCTTGAGAGATGCATTTAACCTAAAATTGCCCTTGGTGACAACTAGAGATAAACATGAGCCTCGATCACTAAGCTAACATCTTTGCTCACAGTAAACATGCTTAGTGTTTGTATGTAAACACTTGTAGGGTGTTAGAGACTTTAAATGACATCATCCCAAGCTCTCTAACTAAAAAGATTAAATCTGCTATGTGATTTGATGAAGTATTTATATAAATGGATGTAGCAGATTTTATATATTAGCTCTCATGACGTTTAAGTACTTAAATGTCATTAATTGAACATGATGGCAAGAAAATTAACATGCCTAACAGGGTGGAAGGAAAGAGTTAAAGGTGTCACTTTCTAATCAAGCAACTGTTATTTAAGAGGATATTACAAAAGCACCTGGAGACATGGCAAGGTGTCAAATTAAAATAATGATATGTGAAATATGTGAACCAATTTATTTGACTTCGATTTAATGTTTTATCCTGTGGGCGTAGACGCATATGATGGGGAGGTGAAAATGTACCATAATGCTGAATGTAACTTTTGCTCTGTTATTTGTCCTCTGTCACAGAAAATCCAAACAATAACAGCAGTGGATCCAGACGACCCGGCGGGTGGACATCGGTTCTTTTTCAACATTGCGCCAGAGAGCTCAGTGCGAGCAAACTTCTCAGTGAGAGATAATGGAGGTGAGTGCCCTCTCACATCGCCTGGCCTTCCAACTAGGTAACTGTCTCTCCTCAGAACAACACGGACCAATCAGATAAGAGAACTCTTTAGGACACATGGACTCTTTATGTCTAGCTGTTTAAATTCCAGCCAGATTGTTCTGCGGTGGTCATAACTCGAGGTCAGACTGAGCTTGTCATGGTCTGCCCAAAGCATAGTTTCCTTGCCCTTACTTGCCCTGTGTCAGAGACCCTGTATAATCACAATTACAGTGTTGTGTCCATTAGCTTTAAAGCAGTGTATATGCTAGGATATAAATAACTAGCAGATACGCTACACACATTAAAAACCTACAGTCTCTTCTGGGGAAATGGACCATAAATGTTGATGACTCATGTTGCACTCCACAGAATTTTATCCAATCAAATCTTTCTCTCTAGAATGAGAATGTCCTCGTAATACCACCTGCTTCTGAATAGCAAACAACAAATCACATTTGTGCTGTAATGTAAACTACTGGCTGTTTAAACAGAAGAAAGAGCCTATCAATATGTCCCTCATATTTGTCAGAAATGTGTCAACACAGGAAAGAAATTTGCTCTTGTCAAGCAATTCCATGAGATTTTTAACGTAAGCACTCGACTCTTCGCAGATAACACAGCTGGGATCTTTACAAAACGAACTGGATTTGGCAGAATGCACAAAAGCATCCATCTAGTAGGTGTGGTGATCTCCGACGGGGAGCTCCCCATACAGAGCAGCACCAGCACACTGACGATTCGGGTGTGCACCTGCGATCGAGATGGGAACATGGAGATGTGCAACGCGGAGGCTTTGACCAGCTCTACAGGACTCAGCACGGGGGCGCTAGTGGCCATCCTGCTCTGCATTCTCATACTGCTCTGTAAGTACTACACCCCCCCCTTCTGATTTTAACAATCAGATCACTTCTCTCTGTATCCATCTATCTGATCACCGCTTCCTCCATCTGTCTGTCTGACTGCGAGTCTGACCGTTCATCTTTCAAAGCCTTTGTTAGCGAGAGCTTTCATTTTCCCACCTGTCTGCCTGTCAGTTAGCACTTTTGTCTGCTCTACCATTTGATTAATTGCGATTCCAGTGGTCTGAAGTGTGCCTGATCTGCATGTAAAATGATTGGCAATTAAGAAAAAACAGAAATAAAAAAAGGATTTCTGACGTTGTGAGATAGCTGAACGGATAAAGCTCAGATGCTGGTTATTTATTCAGACAATTGAATAACAAGGGGCAGATTTCAATTAGACTCAGATTAATTTAGCTGTAAAAAACAATCATCAAATTGAATTTCTAGGCTAAATTTGCTGAAAACATTTGTACTGATGTAATTGATCAGTTGACTCTGATTCTTAGCAATTTTTCCTTTATTCTGTTTTCTTTTTTCATCAAAAATCTGTATATACTTGGACAATCAATCCTGTCATTTACGTTTAATTTCTCGTTCTGTAGTGATCGTGGTGCTGTTTGCTGCCCTCAAACGTCAGAAGAAGAAGGAGCCCCTGATCATCTCCAAGGAGGACGTCAGAGATAACGTCGTCAGCTACAATGATGAAGGCGGCGGCGAGGAGGACACGCAAGCCTTTGACATCGGAGCGCTTCGCCACCCTGAGGTGATGGAGGACAACAAACTGCGGCGGGACATCCTGCCATCTGAGTCTCTTTACCCTCCACCTCCTCTCCGCAGAACCATCGTCCCGTCCCGAGACAACGCAGATGTGCGAGAATTCATCAACCAGCGTGTGCAGGAGAACGACGGCAACCCCACTGCTCCCCCTTATGACTCTTTGGCCACCTACGCTTACGAAGGGAACGGCTCGGTGGCGGAGTCTCTGAGCTCATTGGGTTCTGTGTCCTCGGAAGGGGAGCATGACTATAACTACCTCAGCGAGTGGGGGCCACGCTTCAGGAAGTTAGCAGACATGTACGGTGGGGAGGACAGCGACTGGGACTCCTAACGGATATCTGGCGGAGCGTGAAGTGAAACTCGTTTGCAGAGCTGCCTCTAACTCCAGACTGGAGTGGCAGAATGAGGCAGCCTAATTTCTTTTACAAAGTGCCCTTTTATCCTTCTCTTCATTCTACAATCAGGCAGTCGGTTCCTCTGTTCTGATTGGCTGTGCTTTTTCTCTGCAAGGCAGATGCAAAAGAGATGAACTTTGCACGTAGCGCGAGGGACGTTTTCTGGTTCGTGCACGTTCTCTGCTGCGCTTATTCGTATGAGATCTTCTGGGGTGATATCTTTCAGCATAATCCTAGATTGTTCTTGAGATGTCTGCACTCTGTTTTCACATCTGTAATCGTCACTGATATTGTTCTTTCGAAAAGCCTACAATCTGTTCCAGGACTGCTTATCAATCACTACTGCAAAAGAACAGTTCATTAGCCCGTGGGCCAGTAGAACACTTGAAATATGAACTTCATCAGGCACATTAGAAACTTAAAGGCCAAGACTTACTTTCTGAAAGTAATAAAACCGAGGCCAAACTTCAGCCGTGAATTCATCAGACCTCAATGTGAAGTTCAGCAGTCGTGCAGCTTAGAATAAAAAAAAAGATCATAGGAGTTATCGTGTAACTGGAGGAAATTTTGAAACCCTATTGTTATACGTTTGCAAAATTTTACTAGTCTACTTACACACTAAAGAAAAGATCCGTTGTCCTGTAGTCAGAACGAAGATTGTTTGAACCCCATGTAGACCATCTAGAAAATAGGTCAGAAAGCATTTCATGGTTAGCACTGATTTTCATCATCCACATGAAAAAAAATGGCAGAAGCTTACAAATCTGCTCTGTCATTGGACCTAAATGTGTTTTGCTTCATTTCTGGCACAAATCTGGTTGATCTCACAATGGTTTAGTATTACTGTCTCCTCATGAGAGACACAAATTCACACAGTCCCTTAATGGCATACTGCAGAACAAGCATTCCATACAATTAAATACAATTTAAACCATTGCACAAACCTACAATGTTTAACTTTCAATTCACCCTGTAGAACACAGAGAGATCTGAGGATAAAATGCAATACAGTTAAACCAACCAGAAGTGGAATTAAACGTTAACATCTATACATAGAAGTACAGATTTAGTTCATGAACTGAAGGATGGAAAGCAAAATTATTGTAAATTAATCAACAGCTTCAAGGTCTAATTCTCACCTTTCCTCCAGCAGCCTTCTTTTAATAGACAGCATCAAAAAACTATGAAAGAAATGAAAGCTTGTGTGATTTATTCCTTGGCTGAGTGATAACCACTACAGTGTTGTATTGAGGTGTGAGTCAAACCTTAAAGTAAATCATTTTGCCATGATTGCGCCCTCTCTTCAAACCACAGAATGAGCCTGAGATTGCATTCACCTCTTTGGTTAGGAGGGGGTGAGGGCACTCTGTTTTTTTAAGCGTACACTGTGGTTGAGCTGGTAAATATTTGTGTTTTAGAAGCAAAATTCTGATTTCATTCTCTGTCATTGATATGCTGTACAAAATAAAGATGGTTACTCATGCTGTATAAACCTGGTTTAATGAACAGTGCTTTGTACCAGTGGCTTGGGAGACTAGATTATGTCCATGTACTACTTTGCTTTATATCTTGTGATATTTTGTACCAAATATTTATATACTACAACGATGACTAAATATTCTTGAAATATGTACATTCGGTATTAATGTTTTTGTGTGTTTTGAACGTGTAAAACTGTAAATGTGAGCAGGTTGCTGTTCATTTGATGACGTACAACTGGTTTGGAAAAATTTCATCAAAATAAATGTTCTCTTTTACAGAACGCAGCTGGACCTCAGGAATTCTTTCAATGTCACATCTAAAAACACAAACTGCATGTAACTGACATTACAACCAGTTTGTATTTATTATTAAAAAATTACAGTTTGAATGTTCACAATCTTGTCACGGAAGCTAAAATACTGTATCTTCTGATATGTATTGCTAGTGCATATTAAAATTGCAGCATTTGCTTTATTGGAGCTCTGCTGGCACGACCCTAACATGACAATCATATAGGGCAAATGTCATGATTGTTATCGGAAAATTTCCAGCGCCTGCCCTAGATCATCAACTTATTAGGCCAATCTATAATGAAGATCGCGGCGCTTGCCAGTGGATTTGGTGGAGAGTGGAAGTGGGATTCATTTTAAATTGATTGGGGATCAGCAGTTGTGAGGCAGATGGTGACATTTCAAACAATGCCCATGTTAGCTCAATCATTCTGACATCCAGCGCTCTCTGCAAATATGTACAGAGACAGCAGTCTCATCTGGTGTCTCTGTGTGTCTGTACAAGGCCATTAAGGGTTTAAATATAAAGCAACATTTCAGGTTTCAGGTGGGCCAACCTCACTGAAAAGGTCAATATGCATGTATTGGAAAGACACGGAAAATATTGTACTCAAGCGAAGTTGCTGGATAAAACTGATTTAATTGAATACATTCTCAGTCACTGGCCAAAGGTTTAATGATCAAAACATTTGAAATATTCATGGATCAAAATAATTTAATAGCAGCTGGTTTTAATGAAAAATGATGTAAACAGACGCAGTAGATGGGCCTTCAGCACTACCTCAGCAAACACCAGTTTCTTGTTTAATCTTTTATTATTTTACAATTCCTATAAGTATCTCATATGAGCTTGTGTATTGTTACGTATTTGGTAATCAAACGCTGTACATCTTGGAGCAACTGTGATTGCAACAGTGAACGCAGTCCCACTTTGCAGCAAATTACAACAAAATTACAAGTATTACAAAAATCTATTCCCTCCCAATTATGGAAAACAATTTGTTGAGGTTTAAGCATTCTGTTTTTCTTCTCTGTCAATGGTTCCGACATCACAAAGGCTTTTTACCCCAAATGCGGTCATTTTAGTTAACTGACAGTTTTAAACCTATTCGTTTAATCACATTCAACAAAGCTGAAAGTCTTAAGGGTTTTGTCTCAGAATAAATGTGAAAGCCCTGGGGATTTTCCTTAGCTACATAAATTTACAATGGTTAAATGTTAAATCAAATTACCCCAAAATTGATCTTTTGTCATTCCACACAGTGACCTCATGAATCAGCAACATTCTGCAGAGCATAGCAAACAAACTGGTGAAGAAAGAAAAGTGCTGTGATGTTTTTTAATGCTTTGGAGAGCGCCGTACCCAAACACAAAGTAACATCAACAAAACTTAAACATCATTTACCTGCTATGCATAAAACATAAGGTTGTTTTGCTCTGATGTTGCGAACTCCCCTTAGACAAGTTCATTACAAGTACATCTGGAACCAAATACAACCGGTAATCGCAGCATAAGCCTTAAGACAAGATTACATGAACTACGCAGTAATGAAAGCAGAGAAGGCACAAAGCATAAGAAAACTGTTCACTTAAGTGTGTTTTAATCCCTGTACTGTTAATCTGACTGAAGGTTGCTTGTGCTTCAGGCTGGTGCTGAACGCTCGCGGCTGAATCAGGACCAGTCAAGATGTCACCAGAGCCGCGCGGTCGCTGAGGGTTGTAACTCATCATGACCGAGGCTTAAAACGCCGCGTCGCTTCCCATTAGCCTCGCCTGTCTCTTTAGCCTTAATCTTTAATGGGCACGTCATGTTAGGAGAAATGCAAAATAGAAATCTACCTCATCTCAGCCTCTGATTCGCTTCATTTTCCACCCGTGCTCCGTATCCTTTGCTGTGGTTGTCATCTGTGACAGGCAAAGTTTTTTTTACTGTTATTCACAAAAACATGTAAAATTGTTTGGATTAAACTTTACTCTTGAGAGTAAACCACACTCGCTTCTAAAAGGTTGTTACCGCATTCTTTTGTGCCAGAAATGATGTTTATATTCAATCTGTCAAGCTGCAAATGCGATGAGGAGCAATGAAAAGTCTGTCTTCTGCGTTATCTAAGGGCTCCTGATGTTGTTTTGAATGCATTGTGTCATGGCCTATTTTCCAGTCATTCACAGAATCAGTCCTATTCGCTCGTACACTCATTCAGATTACTTGTTGCGGTTCTGAGTCATTTAACAAGCAATAGACTATTTATTTGCCATACAAAAGACATTTAGTTATGGCTCAAAATAATCTTCTGAACAACATGTTTAGTGATACATACTCCATCATTCTACATTTTAAGTAACAGTGATGCAGTCTGTGTGGCCTCATTAAAACTTTACATAGCAATCATTAGACTTGGATACAATGAATGCGTTTGATGGATCGTTCTAATTATTGTGGACTTATTGTGGATGTTTTTCTTGGGTGTGATACTGACGGACTGATGAGTCCCACACACCTCCCGTTTTAGAAGCTTCATAACTTTCTGACAAAAAACTTTGGTGTTTTTGTTATTAAACTGATAAAATCAAACAGTCTGAACAGAAAATCTATCTGACAGGTAAAACTATTGCAAATTAAAAACTGGTGGGGAACATTACAGAAAACTGAGCACGATTCTAATCAACTGAGAAAATATGAAACCATCTAGCAGATGAAACCACCTGCTGTGACGTACAGCTGAAGTCCATAAAGAGAGGTCATCACTGTCTCTGTATTACAATATCAGAACAGAAATCTTATTATTTAAGTTTCGCAAAAGCAGATTTTGAGTCATGATTCACAATATTCTTTTTAAAGTATCATCTGTGGCAAATGGTAGTTCTGCTTTGGCAGGTCCAAATGCAAGTGGCAAGAGACAAAACATTAGCTTAATTGTCTCTGTGACTTTCCCTTGCTGGCAACTTTTTAATAGAACACATGGCATTTGTTACAGCTTTTCCTGCGCCACTTCTAACACCAAGTTTCTCACTGAAGTTTCTTCATTGTCTGACCAAACCCAGTACTCACTATTAACACTCTGTTTCTCACAAACACACAAAACAACTCCCACAATGTACTGAAGGTATTTTGCTGCAATTTTTGGTCAATTTTCACATCCAGCTGGCCTGGATCTAGCTAGTCACTTGAAACAAATGTCTAATTGGATTGTAGCTTGACATTTGAACTCTGAGAACGTGGGCAACTGTACAAACATTAAACGTGATTATTCTTACACAAAGCACCTCATCTGGCATATTTTTTGGAAATTTGTTTTTCTGTGTATAAGGATTTTTTTTTCCTGTCCTACATTTTCCACAGACACCCAACATTTCCACCATTTGTTTGCCTACAGACACAAACCCTGGGCTATGAATTTCAGAGTTCCCCAAAAAAAGTTCTAAAACCAGAACAGAGCGTTAGTCACAACACAGAAGTCTCATTTGTTGTCTTTTTGCTCTACTTATCTAGATACATGACAGGTATTTGGTAATCACTGTCTGTCTATCAGAACAACACGCCGCAGTGAAGAGTGATGTGGTGTGGGAGAAATCCAATGTCAAAAGGCCAGCAAAAATTCATTAGAGCTTGAAATATTGAACCTGTAAGGCACCGAGTAACAATCTCCCACTGGGTTTCATGTCTGGTTTTTCATGTCTGTAGCAAGTGTGAAGCTCTGCACAGAGGATCCAAATGTGTATGGACACCCCACCCACCCCATTCCTTAAATGTGCAGAAGCCAGCCACAGTTACACTGGTTTCTTTTGAACTTCTGAACCTTTGCAGTCACATTAGGCAATCGCTGTTTCCTGTTAGAGGGGACATGAAGGCTTTCTTCAAAACAACACACATTTGAGGTACAAAGATTTCTCTCCAATGGACCGGAAAATACAGCCTCTTAGTGGAAACAGTGGAAGGCAGGGACATTTATTGGCCATACAATGTCCATCTCCTTGGGCCGACTGCCATACATTTGTGTGAGCAAAGGCGCCATTAATTTTTTACCCAAAATTCCCTTCTCCTACAACTTATCGCTTATTTGCCCTGGCGCCACCCTGAAAAGTCTGGCAATTGCACCGTCAGATGGCAGATTATCATTGGAAATGAGAAGCTGTTGTCAAATTGAGATTTTCTAATATGCCTCTCTTTGCCAAGTATATGACTTCATGTTTATTTGGAGGGGGAGGGGGGGGGGGTTGGAAGAGAATATATGAAAGATCAGAGGGTCTGTCGCATCTCATCCACAACTCTACATTTCATTTCACCCTCAGTATTCATTTTCCTGCCCCTAAAATGATCAGAATAATTCATGCGCTCCAGCGTTGTCTGTAGAATGTGATTTCCACTTCTCGGGCCTCTCAGCTGAACAACCCCACAGAGGCTTTGGACTCTGAGGTCATTCGGCTCCAGCATAGATGATGCCCATATCTATAATTCAATGGACAGGAAAAAAAGATGAGTACAGATCACAGACTACTTAGAAGACACATGGCGGTGTGGAATCTCCCTTGTGTCCACAAGATTGGACCAGCATTCCGATGGGGGCATCTAAAAGCAAAGTCCATTAGCAAGAACCTGGAGAAATGGTCTTTCCTTCAAATGTTCCTGACCACTGAAATGTTTGTTTTCCCATCTTAACTAAAGTTTTAGTCTATTTTTGGTTCTTGTACATTTGTAGATTTTTTTAAAAATAAAAACATCTCAGTTTTCAATTCGATCGCCCCAAACGTTGTTGAATTCACTTTACACGTGGCTATATGAAAATGGTTCCATTTTCATCTTGGCCGCACTTAGGTTAACCAACTTTAAAACTGTTCTAAACAGGTTTTTCCCTTAGAAACGGGAGACATAAAAATTGCACTAGTTCAAACAGGATTACAGACCTTTTCATGTGGAGTGCTGGTCCTTTCAAGTTCGATCACAAGTGGCCATTAGGTCTTCTTGCATAGCTTCCCTCTCAAGCACTTCATTGATTTAGCTCAAGGGCCTCTCTTAACCAGTCCAGTTACCTATTAATAAACTTCACTGCAAATGGAGAGAGATGCTAGCACTTTTGCTGAGGGTTGAGCTCATTGTAAAATACGTCGCGTGACACGATTCTGAGGGAAAAGACAACACATTGAAAATCAATTACATGTAGACATTACAGATATCCAGAGCTATGTTCTCTGTCCTTGAATGTAAAAACAAAACTGAACAGAAACACTACAGTTTACTAAAAAGGCCTTCAAACAATAGTGTTCAGTACTTTAAATCAACTATGCCTTGTTTTTAACTGTTGTGGTTCCATTGATAATTCATAGTATTGCATTTGGTGCTGTTTTTTAGTTCTAAACTTGTTATTGCTTTTCAAAACGTGTTGAACCCAGACCCAACAGAAATGTTGGCAATCACGCTGACTAGACTGAGATAACACAACCTCTCATTTCAGCACTAGGTTTCACACCACACACACAAGCAAAGCAACAGCTGTGTTGAGCTTTCACGCTAGCAGAGAAACTGTGTCCCTTACAGAAAATAAAGTGGTTTCTGATTTCCCACATTAAGTATTGCTTTCTATAATGGCTATGAATTATAAAATGGGTATCAGTATCGAGTTGAACATTGATAATTATTAACATCTTGATCATTGTGAAACCTAATTTACATGAGGAGCGAGATCACATTTATATCCAAATGGTAAAAGATCTACGCAAAGAGAAAACCAGCCTAAAAATCTAGCTTTAAATGTCTTAAATCGTCTGAATTCAGTTAGATTTACTGAATTAAAAGTGCTGATTATGTGCCTGTCACTGCATGCAGTACTTGCATCAATCCCAACATCTTTTTTTAAACAATGGTAGATCGCTGCAGTATTTTATGTTGCATCATAAAAGCCTATATTGCAAAAGACTGAGTTGATAAATAGGGTTAATGGATTTTCTGCTGAGTCCAGCGAGCCACACACCTCAACACTGTAACTCCACCCGCACCTGCATCTTTTAGGAAGCGTGAACACAATAACCTGTTAACTTAGCCACCGAAATAATCATGCGCTGCTTTCGCATGCGCTGTGAAACAGGCCTGAGGCAATTAGGATCCCGTCCTAAATTTTGTGTTACTGCGGTATTGCATTTAAGTTCAGAAGTGTTTTAAGCATAAGTGATCTAATCACCGGCCTGCTCTTCTCATCTGCCTGTGGTTATTCATGATTATTTCAGATATGGAGGGCTCTCTAAATCATTCACGCTACTTTAGCCACCACCGCTTTGGTCTAGAAGAAAGGTCTTCTCATCTTCTCCACACCTCTTGTTCCTTGAGCTCTCAGACGTGGGGCCACGGGTCCCGCACGCATCACTCCGGTGAGGCCTTTTTTTTGTCTTGAGGGCTTTTAGGAATGAAAGAAATTTTTTTGCTCTATGTTCAAAGAGCGGGACTAAATCGTATTGTGTCATACATCAAAAACAAAGTCTCTCACGGGCTGAGATGATCACATGGCTCTGTGAATGATTATCATCTTTTTTCAGTACTGTGTCAGCAGTAACGCTCGTCTCTTAACATTTTCCTACAGCAATTAGAAAAAATGAATAATATATCACCTCTGAAGCAGCCGCAGTTTGACAATGATGACACGGTGGGCAATGTGAAAGTAGGCCTGTGTTTCGAATGCGTATCACATTCTATCAAGAGAGGCCATAAGTGGAAAATACACTGAAATTGGCTCCCATGAAGCATCACTGTCCCACTTTCTCAGGCACATTGTGTTAGTCTCCACATTTGAATTTTCAACTCTCAGAAGGCACACACCTCATTAGGCATGCTGTGATGCCAAGAAATGGAATGAATGGAATAACTCCGCTAATACATGAAAACTCCCCTGATAAAACAGCGTCATTAGATATCTTACAAAAATACTTTATATTAGAAGAAGACTTGTGTGATTACTTAAGCGAGAAGCCACATTGTTAAGTGGATGCAGTGATGGATTCTCAATACACTGCAGATTTCTAACTATATTTACTGAACAGAACAAAGAACTTATATACAAAGAACACGGTATCCATATATTGATCACTGTGCCCTGTAGAACTGTACGTGGACTATATAAACAGGCTAGACAGACCATCAGCCACTACTATGTGCTGTTAGCCACACCACCTGAAGAAGAAAAAACAGATTTTGCATTCTGGAGCGACCCTGTATCATAAATTCAGAATAAATGAAAAAATGTTTCTGAAGGGTTGATGCAAAGGTAAAATACAGCAAGAGCCCTGAGGGGAAATCAAGTTTAAATCAAGTTTACCTTCCTCCAGGTACAGTACATCAACAAGGGCAATCCATGAAGCTGTCAGCAACCACTGCTGTAAAGAGCAGGTTAGCCCATCATGAATTTCCATATCAGTCCTGGTCGGTTCATGCTGGTTAAAAGGATAGCTCACCTAAAAAAGAAAACTCCATCATTTACTTATTTAGTTCATCATTCATATCCACATTATCCCTGTGGATATGTGTGGAACACAGAAGAAGATATTTTGAGAAATGTTTTTGTGTTAGTGTTCATACAATAGGAGTCAATGGGTGTCACTGTTGTTTGGTTAGCAAGATACTTCAAAATATCTTCTTTTGTGTTCATCAGAAGCAAAAAGTCATACAGATTTAAATGACATGAGGGTGAGTAAATTTATTTTTAGCTGAAATATCCTAATAATGTTGGTACTAATCTGTTGCAACAAATGCTGGTCAGCTTTTTTCAAGACTTTCTCAATGAAGTGAGCAGTAATCAAACTGATTTTACACGTTTAAAGATCTGAAAAAAAAGAGTTTTCTTTTTTGTGCCTTTTATTCTGTACAGAGTCATTAATGATTAATGAAACAGCACGTTTTTACATGTCAGTCTGACAGCTCTTTCTGTGCGAGTTTTCCTGATGCTACAGTACAACAAGCACAATCCCTTCACTGCAGTTAAAAAGTCTATCTATGAGACACTACACCTTTTCCACATCAACAACTGGTAAAAAATAGATTATACAGCCAGGGTGTTTTTTACATCCTTCCCCATATCATTGAATTCAATTTGGAGCTGGATGCTACAGTAGTAACAGAGGGCTTAATAAACCTGCTTCTGTCCATGTACGTAGCTGCAACGGTCCCATACAGGCAGGAAAAGAGAAGAGAAAAAAATCCACTCTCTCTATTACCCCAGAGGACCACTTAAAACATCTCCTATAGAAGGGGAAATAAATGAGGGTATATCTCTCATCTCTACAAAACCTCAATGCACGGGCAGGGCCTCTGGGGGGGTCGGTGGGGTGCCGGGTGGAGGCTCAAAGACAGCAGAAGAGTACATATCAATCTACTTTGACAACCCATCCTGTTTTCTTCCTTTATACCAAACCAGAGAGCATCCCTCATCCACGTCCACTCCACACCAGCTCCTATACTTTTCCCGCTCTTCTGTGTCGTTCAATCTCTTTCTCTCACCCAGAAGGGATTCTGTCATCTACTATCGGCTCTGTCGTTAACAAGAAGGGAACACTTCAAAGGCAGGCTGAGACCTCAGGAGGGGAGAGATCAAAGTTTGCCTCTAATCTCATCAGGAATGAGGCAGATTGATGAAGATTTGAGGTAGGGTGGTGGTCTGTTGAAAGACAGGTGCTATCTCTGCCTTCACGAGGAGGCAGAGAGGAGAACGGGGTGGGGAACCCGAGATCCATCTTTCAATCAGAAAAACGAATCAGGCAGATGCCTTATATAGACACCTATTAAAAAGTGTTCAAGAAATGTTTCAGCTGAACTGAGACCGTTTTCCCCCAAGCACCTTTCCTGAAGTTGTCTTTGATTATTTTATTACCATTTCAAAAGAATATATGAATAACTGCGGGTGAATGGAAAAGCAAAAAAGTCAAATTAACCTACATCACCTTTTATATCACAATCTGTATACTCCTCCAAAAGCCTCAGTCTGGTTTTCCATCTCCTTCGCAAAACAGTTTCCTGACATTTGTATGGGTTGGTACAATTCAGATGGGCACAATATGCTCTGTGTGAAAGCATCTGTGTCTTTTTTAAGGCAATCGACTGGATGATATCTGTATATGATTGTAGCACACTCTGCTGGTTACTGTAGCAACGTGTTGACAAACTCATGAGATACAACTATATTAGCTACATTTACGCTAGCAATAAATGAAACCTCTGGATATAGACACTGCAGCAGTTTTCAGACTACATGAATGTCAGTGCAGAATCGCTTGCAATACAGTCTTTGGCATATTAAATGACATTTAGTCATAAATAAATGTGTGTGCTCTGTGAAGCTGTGTAAGTCAACACAAGGGCTCTGAACTGTGAAGAAGGGGTTAACAGAATGTCAGGGGTAAAGGGTTTGTGCCAAAAGGCCAATTGAAAGGCTTCCTGTTGTTGTCCTAGCAACAGATGCAAAATGCAAGTCACAGGAGAACATGACTGACATCTTTCCTTTCAGTGTTCTCATACAATTAAAGGACAGAAGCAACAAACAGCAACATCAAACATACTGTTGAAAACTGTGTCTACAAACCCCTGTAATCATACTAGGAAAAAAAACATCATAGTGGGTTTATTAATGATCCATGGTATTTAAATCTATGCAAAGGATTTACTTCTAATATAAATCAAATCTTTACATGGAGTTATATAGATTCATCAACACACCAGCTGTACCATCTGAATCTAAATTAACAGCTTTATTCTATTCTGGATTTAAGGTGGTTTAGCTGCTGTTTACCTGTTTTCTATCAGTCTCCCATCCTGACCAGCTAACCAGTGGCCAAAACTGCATTAGACCACCACAGAAGACTATTTTTAGGGGAACTGCTATGAGAAACAATTACAGCAACAAGATGCGACTGCAGCGTGTTGTTTACAAGTTCTACTCTGTCACCTGATATTAATGATTGATGAACAGGTGTAACACAGACTGATTCAGGATTGCATTTAAACAGACTGACAGCGAGCCAAACGACACCGCATCTGACACTCATTTGTCAGCCGCTGATCTGAGCACAGCCCTCAATCAAAGGCTGTTACTGAGATAAGATACGTTCAGAATAAGATAAGGAACGTTGAAAATGGGTGGTCACACACAGTTGCACAGAAGAACAGTCTGAAAACTAACCACGACAAACACCTTTTTTTGCACGCACACAGCACTGTACTAAACTAACTGAACCCACCCCCTCCTTCATCACTGTTGTGATGCTGGCCCACCCCCATGTGTCATGTATCAGGACCCCCGCTCTCCACACCCTGTCACTGTCACATACAGTCTCCATGGGACCAAACCTGTTCTTGGCATCGTGCTCTGCTGTTTTTATCACCCTCCTCATCTATCATCCCAACATCTGCAGCCCAGTAGAGTTCAGATGACCTCTGAGGTGTGTAGTTGTTTGGATAAAGCGAGGCTTGGACAGAAGATGAGATTGTGTGTTCTTGTAGCTCGACTGGTAGGGTGTTGCACTACACTACAGCAATGTTAAGACACAGACACACACACACACACACACAGACACACACACACACACACACACACACACAATAAAAGGAATTGTATATCCTGAATGCATTGTACTGTAGGTCACTCTGAATTGAAGTGTGTTCCAAATG
This sequence comes from Yasuhikotakia modesta, assembly GCA_036877545.1. Classification (NCBI taxonomy): domain Eukaryota; kingdom Metazoa; phylum Chordata; class Actinopteri; order Cypriniformes; family Botiidae; genus Yasuhikotakia; species Yasuhikotakia modesta. The sequence continues at coordinate 12,095 of JBAJNP010000939.1, read as the reverse complement.
CATAAATCTTAAGGTGTGTACAGTGTAGGGGCGTCACAAGGGTTGAAGTTTAAGATTCAGTCCCCTATTAGGCATGAGCTTTAAAGGCTAATACTTGTCTTAAAGCTGCAATCAATAATTATTTTGGTAAAAAAACAAACAAAAATTAGTTATTAAACAAATACATAACAGATCAGTGTCTTAACTGTAAGCATAGTACAGTTGTGTGTTATGTACAGCATATAAAATCACCTGTTATTTACGTTTCAAACAAAGATGGCGCTAATGAGGCAAAAGTAACAGATTGCAACTTTAAGCGCACAATGCTATTAGTTTAAATCTTGCATTTTTAGTAAATGAATGATTTAATAAATGAAATTTATTAAAGTTTTAGACAACTTTAATAAATGAATTCAAATTGAATTCAAAATTGTATCATTCAAATTGAATTCTGAATTGAAATTGAATTGAATCAAATTGTATTGAAATTGTTTATTATTAAATAAACAAACATCAGCAATGGAAATGTGACAATTTTATTTGTGATTTCACTGAAACAGAGACAGTTCAGATGAGAAAGAGAATGTGTTTCAATTTGTGTACGTGACAGCTGAGTGTAACAAACTTTAAAGGAAAAAACATTTTCTCAAAAAACGGGAGACCACATATAGTAACCACGGATTTTAGAGGGCTTAAATGAAAGACAGGGCAACTAAATAGCAGGGCCAATGGTGTAATGTGTTGGAAGACCAACATGCACCGACTCACCCATCAGTTTTATTCATGAAGCCACTCTGGCTTGGAAAAACAAGATACATTTTGCCTTCACTGGATAGCCTTGAGTGACAAAACAGCATCTTTCAATAACAGAACTCCCATCAAATAAACAACTTGAATAAACCACTGAACGAGAAAGCAGTGTGTGATATGCCCATTCAGTGGCAGAGCTAACATTCTCTTTCAGAAGGACCCATCACCACGGACACAAAAAGCAGAACTACAGCAGAGTTCATTCCTAAATTGAGTGGGTTTGTGAGGAAAAAAATTGCTGTGCCACTGCAGATTGCCACGGGTGATCCACACAAAGGCTAAGCAGCTGTTTGAAAGGCCATGGCCCCTATAATCTTCCCAAGGCATTGCAGAACAATATTGCAAATATCACCATTGCCATATGGGGCATAATTCTTCCACAAGTTTGAGCGCACGGTACAAAATCCATAAGCGCACGTCCAAGAGTATTTCTCATTTTTAACCATATAATTTGTCTGCAATCTAACTCTTCTTGTTTCTAATAACCCCTTTCGTGCAAGTATGTCATTTATCTAATTCATTTTAATAGCATTTTGACTTATATAGGTCACTGGCTTGGTTAGAGTCAGTCAAATTTAAACTGCAGAGTTTACGCAATCAGAAATTAGTCTTGCACATTAAATGGGCAAATGAAGCGAAAGGAATTCATTTACCAAAGGGTGGTATTTGGATGGGAGATGAAAGGGTTCAACATGGTGCTGAGACTCAAAAGCCACACAGTCCTTTGCACCAAGAATCTTGTTCCAACATTTTTCTACATTACCATATTCAAGGGGATTCAAGTTGCCAACCTGAAAATACTACAGGTTTGGCTGTTACAACGCTTGAATGGTTAATTGAACTCACTTCTTTGGAAGGATCCTGCTGAATTTTTTGGTAATGTGGTGTAGAATATTGAGGAATCATAATTAGGGCTTCTGGTCAATATAATGTACATAAATATTCTAAGCATGACCTCTCATGACCTCTAGCATCATTCTTTCATACTTTCTCAGCCAGAAATACATTTTTTTAATGAATAAATGCACTGTATAATATTACAGTTAAAATCTTTAATCTAAAGGCAGCAATAACTTATGCATACAGTATGTGTGCATGTCATTTGCAAGGTTAGGTCAACTACTGTAAGGAAAAGCATGCATAAAATATTTAATAGATTTTTTATTATTTATTATATGTTTTATTAATTGTTGTCACAGGTAGGAATTCATTCAAGTTTATAGTTGCAACAGTTATTTTATAATAGTACTACTACTACTACTATTAATAATAATTATTAAAAATGACAAGTGAAACACTGAGTAAAAAAGGCTTCTAATGCTGAATCATTATGCATCATGCAGCTGAGCCACAGCAGGTTTTTTCCAATAAGAAACAAACAAATTAATATTTAAGTTAATTTATTTCCTGTATAATCCAGCCATCTAAAGTTAGGGTTAGGGTTAGGCTGGTAGGATCTCTCTTCACTTTTAATAATTTAAGAGGAAGGTCACTGTGTGTTCACACATAACAAGCATCAAAGATGTACAAAGAGCACAGAGACAAAGAGACAGAAGGAAACTGTAAGGCTGATTTTCACACAGTGATTAAAGATTTACATTCAGATATAACAAAAAACTCAATTATTGATTTGATCTCTGTGTTAACTTATTAATTTAGCCTCTATGTCACTATGCATTAGTGACTGTGAAAATTCCTAGTAGAATTGATATGAAATTTACAGAAATAATTAAAATAGTGCATAATACTCACACAAAATCTTCGGTCACACAAAATTTAGCACCCCCTTATTTCTTGCTATTCTTTTTAACTTTTGTTATCGTTTTTATCAATTTCCTGATCAATTCTTCCTGGAAGTCTTCCTATTGGTCATCAGCCCTTATATTCAGTGTCCCTCATATTTGTGCCTCAGCGCAGGCATGAGTAATGCTTTAATATTTCCCTTCACCTGCTCTTCACAATGTTTCCACCTCATTGGTGCTTATCGCCTCCGAGATGGTGACAGCAAAGAGTACATTTACAGGAACTAGCCATTCACAACACTTCCTCTCTGTTCACTTCTTGTCTTTTAAAGTAATTTCACCTTATTTCCAAAAAGTTATTTCCACAACCTAAATGGCAGACCATGGCTCTCAGGATTGCGGGAGCTCGAATAACACACAGAGTATGAGGTCGAGCCATCAAAAAATATCTAAAATATCATAACAATATTCAGTGCTGAGGGGGTAATCCTTTTTCTGGTGTTTTTAATAGGAAGAGCTTAGAATTGCACACAAAACGTGACCATCTGCTCTGCAATGGCTGCCGGCTCGGTTAAACTATAATCCACAGATCAGCTGCACAAAAAAATTAGGGACATAAAGAACACCAGAACGGACCTCTCACTCGCTGTGTTTGATAGAAATGAAGCTAAGGGCTTATCAGCAAGACCGACATCTTAAGTACAGATTGTGGAGAATACATCACCAGCTGAGCAAAGTTCTCAGAGGAGTTCAGCAGTTCAGTTACAAGTCTGTGAGAGAGAATATTTTAATTGGGAGATTGGGAGATGGTGACCCCCTACCAAGCAATCCACCGAGCCATGGCAGGATGATGAATATAGTTTCATACATTCACACCGGGCTTTAAACTTTGGAAGAATTGTGGGAAGGTACTGATGATGTCATGGTTTTAGTCCTCGTTCTGGTGGGCTTTGAGAAGGTGATTACTGCAGCGACTGATGGATCTTTGTGTGCTCAGATTCACTGGTGAAATTATCCCTTCTCCTGAGTCCTATAATGGTACTGATTTTCCAATCTCTCCACAACAATTTGGATTGTATGGGTGTTGTAATCGTATAATGGCCACAATAGGCAACGGGGCTGGGGGAAAATCAACATAATCACTTTCAAATGCTGCGCCTGTGCTTCTGTTTAAAGAGCTCAAAAACAAACTCTTGAAAATCTGTACTTCTCTGCTACACTGTATGCAAACAGCAGAACATCAGATGAGTAATGCGTTCAGAAACAAAGCATTTATGATATATGATCAGGTGAACAACACGCAGCTCTCAGCATCTTTTGAGATCCTGGGTGATTTTTTTTGGCCAGGAGGCTGAAAATGTATCAGATCCTAAAATTAAACACACAGGTCAAAGGACACTTTCAACATGGCAGAAATAGAATGTACAAGAATGTATTTATGCTGCACACCTGTGTTACCACTTCTTCAAAGAAACTTGAACTTCTTTTTAAAAAATGAGAAATTCAACCATTGCAGTACATGCTACTATAAAAATAAAGGAATGAGCTGAGAAAGATTCTTTCTAACTCACCGCAGTATCACTTTCATTTTCTCTTTTAAATCAGATGGCTGTCTCTCAGCCCAGCCTAACAGCATTTGCAGAAACACAGTGAGCTTCTCACACTCTGTTTAAGTGATCCAAGAGAGACATTGATAGAGGATGGTGTCGCTCTGTCGCGGTAATGTGGCTACTGCCTGCCTGTTGAACGATGGCTGGTCCTGTTGTCAGCACTCCCTGCACTGGGCTGATAGATGCATTCTCGCAGGGCAGGAAGAAAGCCTTATCTGCTCAGATAAACCCGGCTTTCTCCGGGGGCTCTTAGTTTAAAGGTCGCATAACGTTGCTAGCAATAAGGCCACGGTCTTTAGAGTATATGCGGCATATCCGCTGTATCTGTATATGAGTCACAAGCATGGCGGGAGATGGCAAAGGCAGCCTTTGTGACCAGCCCTGAATAGCATTTCAATATCAACCTGTGCCTTCAGGCTGAGCTCAACCCCTTTGGTGTCAACAGAACATCATATTAGCTTATCAAGCCCAGTTGGGGTTCAGAGATGGAGAGACGGGTTGACACTGTTTGCTACCAAAACCGTTCTTCACAGGCAGGAAGAGTGACAAAAGCACCAGGGGCAGTGCTGGGGGGTACTGAGGAGAAAACGTAGGGTGGGAAGTATCAGAACAGCACATCTCCCCTTCGGTCACGGATGCACGGGCCACCGTGCTATCGGAAAAGGTATTCCAGCTTAGTCCTCCATAGGATAACTTTTCTGCTTATTATTCATAGAGGCTGAAGGTGAAGAGATAAAGTGTGCATTCTAGCAACTGCACCCTGTTAGCATAGCTAGTCGTGACGAGGAAAACCAACTGTGTAGATGAATATGAAAGAGCATTATGAAAGAAGATGTGCTTGCTAGTGCTGAATATGGTCAACTTGTTGTGATATAAACAATGGTAGATTTGACTAGCAAAACCTAAAGAGGAAAAAAGAGGTTTTTGAAATGAATGCTAACACCCGCTGGTATGGACATGATTGACTGATCTTATCATCTGCTTCTTGAACAGAACTGTAGTGTTCAGCAAGAGGTGTGATGCCTTCGCAAATTGATCAGACAGTAGTGTGACAATAAATAATGTAGTTCTGCAAGAATAATGGTATGTTAGCAGTTGCATGTTTTCCCATGTGCATTGTTTTCCATATGGTCCATACAGCCAACAGATGAACGTGCTCTTGTAGCTCAGCTTGGGCCTTAGCAAGCAGATGTTTTACCCTCTGTCTAGCTTTAAACACAGTTAGCCAACACACACATCCACGGTTTCTTCCCAGGCTGCTTAAACTTCCTATACCTCAATTGGTAGAGCATTGTGTTAGCAACGCAAAGGGTGTGGGTTCGATCTTAAAGTATCTTAAATTTATCCATTGCGCCTGCCAAATTAATAAATGTAGTTCAAACCACATTAACAAATGCAACACACCAAACATTAACAGGCTGGATAACCCTGTCAGTGCGTGTTGGGGCAGTGTGACAACAACAGTGTGGTTTCCATCATTCCAAAGACAACAGTCAACAACTTTGGAATATCTGAGAAGTTGGCATGTGTTGCTGTTTGTTGGGACAGTGCGAAATAGCTTTTACACAACAGATTTGCAACATAATTTAGCGCATGCTATTTGCAGAAGTTTGTGACAGCATGTTCATGGAAGGATGCATCAACAAAGAAGTCAGAAACAGGAAGCTGGGGAACTTTGTCTTGCAGTGTAGCATCATGCAGCGAGCAGCATGCAGCTGATTGGGTACCTTATGGTTTTGTCAGAGAAATAAGAACATGAGAAGTTGCTGTTATATGTGACTGCAATTATACAGTGATTGCAAAGCAAACATTTTAGTTAGGCATTTGTTCAAGCATTACATTTCTGCAATTTATTCAAACCGCTTAAGGTACCATCTATATTCAGTCTTTTGGGAGATAATTCTAGTTAATTCTAGGATAATTCTAGTGTTCCATGTTTTATTTGGAAACTACATACTTTTTAATAAATGCAGGATTAATGTTTTAAAATCTCCCATTTACTTTTATTGATGTACTCTTCCTTATTCAAAGTACAACTGACAGCAATTAATAATTTCATTGTAATATTTACATACTGCATTATGATTTTTTTAACAGTGACTATGTATTCTGTTAACGTGATGAATGCCATCTATCTATCTATCTATCTATCTATCTATCTATCTATCTATCTATCTATCATCGTTTTGGTCTTGTTCTGGACCAGCACTGTTTTAATACAGAGAAGAATTCTGAGACCAAGGCAAGATGTGAAGTGAGGTTGGACCACATGATCTCTCCTGTTGTGGCTGGAACCCCTGTTGTTTAAAGCTCTGTTGGAGAGCTCATTAAAACTATGATGGACACTGTCCTCTGCTGGTGAGACAGTGAAAGTTTATTCTTACACACTATGTACTAACAGCAAGCCTACTCGCAGTTTGGGTGCAACGAGCAACAAAACCCAAAATACATTTCATCTGCAACAGAAGCTATAATCTTGATACCTCACAATCCATTAGTTAGGATGTAAAATGTGACAAAGTTTTAGCAAAAGTAATTCTGTTGCTTTGGCAAACAGTGACATTTTTATAAAACTCATTCATAAACTCATTCATCACTAACTACCTCATGTTACCTTTAATAGAGCTGCTACTGACATCTGAACAGTCTGAAAAGCTCCACCATAATCCACCTCAATAAAAACACCTTTAAAACATTACAGCATCAATAAATCTTAAATAGCAGGAAAAGGAAAAAAGCAATATCATTTTAGTGTAAAATATTCTTAAAATTAAAGGTATGCACCTATCTGTCAGTTCTTACCCTTTGCTAAAATGAGTCAGATTCCTAAAGCAAACAATTGCACTTATTATATGACTCAGTCTACCAGTAGTTCAATATTTTTCATCCTTAATCATCTTTCTTGAATATCATTTTTTACCTGCCTTTGTTTTGCATTTGTTTGTCATGCTTTGACGATCTTGTCAAAACAAATGTCTATTTTTCCCAAAACTGAGTATTCATTTAAGAGCTTACCCTAAATAAAATTGTCAATCATGTTTTAGAACATTATGGATTTAGGCAATAGGTTGATCTAGGAGGTGGTGGGAGGAGTTTTTGGGAAATGACATATCGGGTTGCCAGCCTCACTTCTCATTCGATCCATGTGTCATCCATCTGCTCGACAGAGCACCATCTATTACCAAACACCAATTTACTGATCTGTAATCAAGCATACATCAAAATGACGTATCAGATAATTACACATTTTTCTGCATTCACCAAATTTCAGATAGGCTGTCTTATCAAGCCAAAATACTACTGCAGCCAAAGCAAGTCATTATTTTTAGCATTATTTTTAGCTTTATTTATTAGCATTGCAATTTGATTTTACAGGACAATGGAGAATGATAGGAAAGTATAGGAGGTATTTGACTCAGTCGTGGCCCAGACGGGATTCGAACCCTAATACCTGTGATTACCACAGCTATATCACATGTGTCATTCTCTACCCTCTGTGCCACTCCACAAAAAATAACATGTTATGTCTGCGAGGACAGATACCAAACGTCATGTATTCCAACAGCTGAGTCGGGATTTCCAAATCTGTTACAAAACTCTGAAAGATCCTCTTTTGTAGTGGTACCAGATATTCGCTTGATAAAGTTGTACAACTGAATTATTCAGGCTCTCCGGGACGGCTCTGCCCCTATCTAAGCAGAAACTTGAGTAAGACGAAGAAAAAGGGAAAAGCACTAATCTTGGAGTAAGATTTTATTATTATCAGCCCAAGGCACAAAATAGAGCTGTCTGTTTTCTCCATTGCTTAAACAACTACAAAGACATTAATGGCTAAAAATATGTTCATAGTTTCAGAGGAGAATGGATACAACACAGATCCACCTTTTTACATTATTTTTGGCTAAACTATTATTATATACTGACAGTGGACAAAATATTGTACAGAAACAGCACCTGGAAATGTCACAACAAGATTCAAACTTCCACCGCCCACATGAGATCCACAGCTTAACGTGTCATCTTACACACAAACTATTTTAACATGTCTCAGAGGGAACCAGCTAATCTTTGCACTGTTTTTCCTTCTTATACCCTGGAATATAAGATATTGTGGTACATTAAAACATACACATTTACAGTAGCTAGTGTTCTCCTGTACATTCTATGTGTGCACAGGGTTGCATGTGGGTGATGTGCTGCAGAAAGACAGATTTGACAAGGCTGAGATTACCATAGTGAAACATTCCCAAAACTCATCATGATTACTGTGGATAGAGGAGAGAAAGAGTGTGGAAGCCCACTTCAAATATTCTCTTGGACTCGGCCGAGGAGCCCCAGCATTTGAGCACAGACTCTGCGCTGTCTGTTGCACTCCCTCCAGTCAAACCGCCACCCACTCACCTACACTGGACCCTTTGAAACTTCAGCCAATCAGGATGCCCCAGGAGGCATGTGTCCTCAGTGGTGGCGGATGTGACAGGGGCATTCATGCGATATGGGAAGAGCTGTAAAGCAGAAAATAGACAGAGAGAGAGAGCGAGAGACATAGACAGACATAAAGTGGAGAAGCATAATGAAATAGCATAAAGCCAGAGAGAAAGAGAGGGAGGGAGAGAACAGAGAGTCATAATGAAATACTGTAGCATAAAGCAAGAGAGAGCATGGCTGTGAAAGGAAGAAAAGAGACAGGAAAAAAGAGAAATGGGGGGATGAGAGAAAGACAGAGATAGAATGGGAGCATTCTTTCTTCAACACCTCACACCATTTCCAAAAATAGCACAAACCTGCAAAGATTCTGGGACCCTCTTGACATTGATAAATTTTCCCTGCTCTTCAAAAGGGCACAATTTGCCCGTGCAGTGGGCCATGATGCCGGCTGCTCTTCAGTATTACACAAAGCCTAAGGCAATGGGCCATTAAAATATATAAAATCTCTTTGTTTTGTATAACGAATGAAAAGCACCACGATTGTAAGTAAGATTGATGAGATTCTGGCACATACAAAATGCACATAATGAGAAGGCGTGAGCGCTACAAAATCCTCAGCACACAACAACGCAACCTACATACAGAACAAAACGAAGCTTATGGCAAAGTGGGAGAAAACAAGACGATGCCTGAAAAATGCCTAAAGCAGCCGCTCGCATACTATATATCTATATACAGAGAGAGAGAAAGAGAGAGAGAGAGAGAGAGAGAGAGAGATAAGAGAGAATAAGGGAGAGACAGGATGAACGAACAGGAAGAGAACATGAAAATCCATCAGCCCGTCATTATTTATTCAGCACAGCCCTGACAGAGAGTCAGAGCTAATAATCCAGCTGAAGTGAATTGAGCTCTGTGTGTCCTAAAGAGTACTGAGAAACTCTGCACTTCTTCACTCTCTGAATCAGAGTGGCATAGATCACTGTGCTGAGTTGCAGATGAACTGACTGACACAAAGTTTCCACCTTCTGCTTTGCCTGCATCACCTACTGTGAACTTCCTGGCAAAAAGTTTGAGTGAAGGGGCTGGAAGCCATATAACCCGAGGAATAATTCAACAAAAGGCTTCTCCACAGCAGCTTCTACTCCAGCGTGAGCTCTCCACTAACAAACCCCCTGGCCGCCGGCGTGAACCCGGAGCCATCGGCCCAACAGGCTGCCCCTGGACGTGGGGAGCAATGAACAGCGTGCGGGACGTGACGCCTTCATCGTTAGATTGGGCTTCTACAATAATGATGGAAGAGAAAGAATTCTTGAAACGTACACATCTATATATTCAATGACGTGAACCCTACAGCACCTCTCAGAGCAGCCAATTAGAGGCGGTTTGGTAGCACACGAGATGTGTTACTGCTGCCATGGTTACGTCTTATTACAGTCAAGCCCTAGACACCAGCGCTAATCAATATTTAAATGATAAAGAAGCTAACAATACAAACCTAAAAGATAGCATTGGATAGTCTTGGAACAGCGCTCATGTTATGATAGTTATACGAATTAAGAAAAAATATATTTCAGTAAATAATTATAAATGAATTAAAAAAAACAGTTAAAAAGTCATCAAATTGATAACTTTAAAAAACAATTTGATATTTTTAAAATATTTTTAGAAAGTGGTGAGTTTTGCAGCTAAGAATGCTTCCCCACTCCTGTATTCTCTTTAATATAAATATAACCAATAATGCATTAGTGAATCTGCTAGGAGTGAAATTTCAGAAGCCTCACATTGGGCTTTTATCTCTAGGGGTGATGATGCAATGGGGCCTACAGACTCCACACACTCAGACATGCAGTGATGTACTTAAGCCTACATCCCTCATCAAATTCTCCCAGCAACTAAAAGATCATATGTTCACATTCCTGGGCATTATTATTTTAAAGCCCTTAAATGGGATAATAAAGACAAAAATAACATTCAGAAGAAGAAGCAGCAATGGAACTTGCAAACCAAAATTGCCCTTTAATCAAAGCCACATTCATCCTCTTTAACACTATTGTAAGAAAATCCATTAGCTCTATTAATCACTGTCTTGTATCAGGCTGTACCTGCCAACTTCAAGTGTAAGCAGCAGTTTATTTTCCCTGTCAGGTCACATACCTTTCAATAATGACCTGCAAGGCTCCTGTGCAGGATAGCATGCAGTCTAGATCATTTCTGAATCCTTATGCTCTGGTCATTATTTTTTTCCTTCAGGCAAAAAGTTCAGGTCACTGCAAACTGAAGCAATGGCCTTTCAGAGGTTGTTGCACCAACAGCTGGACAGAGATAACATGAATTAATCACAACAGGAAGAACAACCTATCATTTTGCTGGTTTTAATAACATGCCTTTAATGATAACAAAAAATGGGATTTATCAGTAATAGATTTATCATGGACTTGTCAGTGATGCAGCAGTAATTCAGTGTAAAATATAACCTGATCCTCATAAATTTTGTATCAATACATAAAGCGTATTTAAAAAGTCAGGTATTTTTAAGTTACAAGTTTACATTTTTAAGTACAATTAAATATATTCTAATCCAACATACAAAATATATTAAAATCATTCATATCTCTAAATAATCATTTATTTACATCTTTGCTTAAATATTTTCAGTTCTGTAAAAGAAATTGTTAAAAACAGACTATCAAGAAAATTTGAAATTACTTCCTGATTCTATAAATATTCACAGTAATTAACAGGTTCTCAAATTCAATATTGACCAATCATTTTAAATCCACCTAGTGTATAAACGTGAAAATACAGAGACTTCACCCAAAGATTAGGAAGAACTTGCTATGAAGTAAAACACAAAGGCAGTTTAGTTCATTGTAACTGCATACAGCTATAATGCATATGTTGCATACAGCTCACAAAATTCATCTGACTTGCAGGTGTGAATTTTACAACTATTTCAAATGTAAGCCATCCTAACTCCTGCACTAATATAAGTGTAACTGTATGGCAAACGTCCCATAGCTGTTTGAAATCATATTCAGTATCTGTTAAACTTCAGCTCATGCACAGCAGGCCTGCTTTCTGCTGTAAAACATGCCAATGCAATATTGATAGAACTGACATCAGCCAATGTAAGAGTTGCCTGCACATCTATATAGCTTCTACACTGGAGTTTCTGTGGAGATATAGAACTAAATACTTATTTCTTACATTGAACAGTAAATACCTGATCACAGATAATAAATGTGTCAAACTCAGAAGCTGTCATCTCTCACTGACTAAAAATGGCTTAAAAAGGCCTGCAAACAGCTGATTTTGAGGTTAAAAATGAACAGATTGTCTCCATATGTTCCCTGATTCGAACACTAAGAAATGCCACCTTGGCTTCTTTAAGCTTCAACATATGTAATGGAAGAAACGCATTAAACATGCAATGTCACGTTTCAAACAGAGATGGTGGTAAAGAGGCAAAAGTTTTTGATGCATTATTGTACGCAAAGGCAGCAATACCTTAGGTAGGCACTTTTTG
>JBAJNP010000938.1:0-73695 GCA_036877545.1 Yasuhikotakia modesta | reverse complement strand
ACCACAAACAATGGCTTTAATATACACATTTTCTCAGAATGTGTGCTCCTTATGTGTATGAGTTTAACCTTTGATGTTAGCACTAATGTCATACAATAATAGTTCAAGTGAAAGCTTTAAGGGTCTTGATCTCAACTGGGTAGCATAATACAGTTTTAAGCCTGACTGTCAAACTACAGCCACAGGATATTGTGTAAAGACTCATATCCCAGTTCTGATTGGACATTTTGCAAAATGTCATTGCAAAATGTTGCGCTGTGCCAACTAACTATTTGCTTGATGAAACAATTTTAAAAAATAACTTCATAAAAATAAATAAATCATAAAAAAGTACTTTCTTTTTATCAACATCTGTTTTATATTATGCTTCTGTTTTATAAACTCAATGAGCCACTCAGCTCTACTGCACACAGTGATTTTGCCCAGACATTGGTTTATTTATTTTCCACTACTGGTTGAAAAGCATTGCTTTAGAGGACAAACATTAAAGCGCCGCTGTTTTTCTGTTTGATCGTGATCATGTGTCTTTTTCTCACCCACTCTCGCTGCTCTCGGGGGAATGAGCTTGAGCGCAACGATCAGTTGAAAGATCACTCGGAGGAAGAACTCTTTTATCATTACTGCAATGATCACAGGGGTCGCTTGATAGTGTCCATCTTTACAACAGGACCCCTCTCTTTTACCTTGAGTGCTGCTGTACAGGGTTAAAAGATGAACTGAGGGCTTTATAATTGATCACATGGGCGCCCACAGGTCTATTGTTTATTCTCTGTGAATCTGAGCGAATGGCACTGAGGGAGGTCAGATTTCAAAATGAATGTGGTCCCATCGAAACAACATTACGCCAAAGAAAAAGGAGGGTGTGGGGGGAATTCGACACAAACACTCTCAGCCTGAGGCCTGAGTCCATTTTCAAGGTTTCTGCTGAAGGACTGTGTTTTACCATCCATTACAATCCAAACCTCCAGACATACAGTCTGGCCATCAGACCTCATTGTTTTAGAGATCTCCATGCATGCGGTTCCATGTGTGTTTTTATATTATCGGCGTGGCTGTAAACCTGGAGCGTATTTCCTGTACTGTTGAATAATGCAAAGCCTGTGTGTCTCTAGGCTATTGTAATGCTCATCTTATGCTGGTAGGCTGTGGGCAGGCCGCTCCTGCCTGCTTTTAAACCACACCGGTGCCATCTCTCAATGCATTCTGCTGTTTGCCTGCAATGAGCTGGGGGGCCGCTTCAAAGACCTCCAAACTCTCCGTTTTTCCACCACCCATAATTGAGGTCACAGTTGGGAAAATGAAAACACTGGGTAAAAAGAAAGTGAAAAAAATATTTGGTCACGTAAGAAAACAAAACATGGTTTTCATTTTAGAAAAACAATTTTTGAAGCAAAACATTTCACAAAAATGTTTTAGAAACTAGAACTAACTAGTAGATTAGAACAATAGGTGCAGTAATAAACCTGCAAAGGCATCTGTGTTATCTTAAAGAGAATAGACTTGAAAAATGACCCTGAGACAAGTTGGTTAAAATACTTTCAAAAATGGCTCTGAAAAGTAAAGTAATTTCACTTTTATTGAAATTTTCACTTTCAATAAAACACTTTTGGGGGCCACTTGTATGTGTATGTTTGGATTGTGTTTGGCTTCCTCTGTCTAAGCATTCTAAGCAATGTTTAATAAAAATGTGAAAAGGTTTCTGTGAGGGTGTATTTGTGTATTTGTGATGTCTTATGGTCCATATAAGTTCCCAATCCTGAATAATTTAAGAACACAAGTTGTAACACCTAAGTGAATTACCCACACCTGTAATGAAATGTGAGGACTATTGCTACTGGGAACACACACACACACACACACACACACACACACACACACAGTGACACTACTTCTAAAAGCTCTCTGTGGACGTACTTAGTTTCTGGCCCAGGGCCCTGACAGGCACAGATACATGTATAGTATCTTTTTTTTAATGCTCAAGAAGAATGAAAGAGAGGAAGAGAGCGTGTCATGCAATTTTCAATTACGCTCCTTTGATGTTTCTTCTGAGAGGCAGATTTCTGATGTTCTGCCTGTAATGTTCCACATCTCTGGAATCTGTTCTCGTTATCTTCAGCTCATCTCACACATCCTTCACTCGTACCTTCTGTGTGTGTGCTTAAGTCTTCACAGTGCATTAGTAAAATAGCAAAAGTAATATATCCAGCCTTTCAACACGCTTAAAGCCACTGATCTGATACAGTGAGAGCTTCACATGGACACACACAAACACACACACACACAGTGAAAAGCACCAGTTATGAAGCTCTGTCTACACCAACCCTATAATGCTGGTCCATGCTTGTTTATTGCAGGTCTAGCTGGTAGATTAACACAGTCATGCTGTTCACCAGCATATATTAGCTGGCTAGCTATCAAGGCTATTGGATAATGTGTTTGATGATGATGTTACCTACTAAAAAGATTAGCACTGCACACTGGTTCTTGGTTTGAGAACCTGTTTTGGTTGTGAACCAGCTCATATGGTGTTTGGAATGCAGCTAAGCTGGTTCTCAAACCACGGATCAGTATGTGAAATGTGGCATGTTGGACTGAGGACCAACGATGCTGATCTTTTCAGTAGAGGAACATCATCAAACACATAATCGTATGCACAGGCATCTTCCCCTGATTAATGATGAAAGCAGAGTGTAAGTGGGAAAGACTTCCCTGTCTTAAAACATTCCAGGAAAGATCTGAACAAAACTCTGTCTTGATTTGATTTGAGAGGCAATCATTTTTAGAGAGGAGCAATCGTCTGATGCAAGTACCAGTGTGAGAGTATTAAAACCGTGTCATGATGAGTTTTACCGCCAACTTAAAACAGGTCAAATCAATGCTAACAGCGTTGAGACGATATTTTAGTGCAGGATGACGGAGATGTAGAGCTCTCCTTATGTCTGTGATTTATTATCCAGTCAGATTTATTCAATCAATTAAAGACCCATTAGACAGCTCAGCAGAGGAAAAAACGAATACCGACAGGTGTATGTGTGTGTATGCTAGCGCTAGAGCGTCTTAGCGTGTAAATGCTAATGTATGAGGATATATCAGGCATCTCTAAAAGCCTATTAGTGGTATGACGATTGATTTTCAGTGAGGTCAATGTGGTTAGAGAAGATCAAGGGGGCTCATATTAAAGTTTGCAACATTTTGATTTCCTCGCCTCATCCTCGCTGTCTCACTGGAAGCCGCCTGAATGCTGAATGCTGAGCGCTGAAGCATCTTCTGGTAATGATGCCCCACTGTAGCCTTAAACACTACAGCAGATGTTGTCAATAGGTAAAGCGCAAATACATTACTTTAATCTAATAACTCCTCCAGAAGTTGTGCTGAACTTTAAATAACTTTTGTAATATGCTTTTGTGTTGATCAATGTACAGAAACATACGCAATGAGAGAACATCAACACCACAGACACACAGCTAAAATCACCTCATCAATATCATCACATGATTCGTCCTTAATTATATACATAAATAATGATATCCTGTTATCATGAATCTTGTTTGCTCTATGGGTTTTCAGAGCTTCTGTACTAACATTCAGACAACAGACGCTCCATCCATACTAATGCAGACATCATAATTCCTTCTGAATTGCTGCTTGAAAAATAGACATCCTGTGTTACTATAATAACCGTAATTCAAACCTCTTTCAGAAAGGTAATCCTGGCCAACCAGTGCTTTAGTTGAAGAACAGAAACAGAAAGAATTAATGCAAATAGAAAGATGAAAAAGATCAAGTCAAAATAAAGAAATCTCCAAATCACAACAAGCAGCCCTTCTGTGCGCACATCTCGTTCTCACAGCATGCATCAGAGAGAGAGAGAGAGAGAGAGAGAAAGAGAGAGAGAAAGAGAGAGAAAGAGATGTGAGGGTAATTAGCTGTCTGTTTGTGAGTGGTGATCTTGGTCTCTGCTGAAGTTTCAGTCACAGCCACATAAACAATAGCACATGAATAAAACATGGCCGACAATCACTCTCAGTGCAGAGAAAACACTGCACTGGCTTCAGTAAATATTTCATCTTCATGTCTCTATGTGCCTTTGAGGTCTGCTCTCTGCTCATTACTGCGTTTTGTTAAACATTAATAGGGCCAACTCTTTGGAAGCTCCTTTAACCTGCCCCCAGTCCCCCCCTTTCTTATTTTCCCCCTCATTTTCCTCTTCCCACAGTATTCCTGATGATAGTTCCACAGCCCTACCAACTCCATCATTTCTCATATCTGGCTTACTTATTACATTATGGACTCAGTGTGTTGTCCTCCTTTCTGAACTGAAGCACATTTGTCATCTGCTCTTGGGTTCCTCAGAAGGGTCAGAGATGAGTAGCTTTGCCTTAGAGCCATTCGCTGAGGAAGACGACCGAAGCAAGTAGAATCCTATTCAGTTTTTATTGGATTTCTCTAGAGCTTGCATCCAGCCTTAAAGGGATGCGTCAGCTGAAAGTACAAAGATTCATCATACATGTAATCAATATATTCACAGCTTTCTTTAGAGTTAGCACTGGCATCATAGCAAGCAATGTAATAACTGCCTGGTCAATGAATATTCCATACAGGCTCTTTTTTTTGACCTTGGCAATAGTCTGGTTGCCGTGACAATAACCACATGGGTGGCTCAGCTTTGCGTGTGTCTGTCTTGGTGTGTTTCTTGTTCCACACTCATGCTGTGACTAAAGTTGGGATTTTCTTCAAATATCTCTAAAGCGTATTTGTTCCACCCTGCTTCAGCAGATCTCTGTGACTTTCTTCACTTCTGTGAATTTTTCTTGCATATTTATCCTCGACAAATTAGCATAACAAACATGTACTATTCCCATTGTTGGGGGAAAAAAGAAGGAAAGGGGGAATAAATTCTAGGTGAAATTTCTTATATTAAGGCTGCTGGCAAGAACTAGCTCTGTGTCAGTCGGACCCAATACAATACAAATCTACAAAATGTTTATTTCTCATGTATTTGTTTAGTACTGTTAATAATATCAGAGAAAGAAGTGAATAATAAATGGAAAAATAAAAACAAAAGAAATACAGTACTGTACTTCCACTTCATTATGTCACTAACAAACCTGTCCACCTGTCTTATGTTATAAATCGGCTCTTTTCATTTCATGAGTGATGCTCTGATTTCATGCACCAATTAATGAAAGAGTCTTGGCTTTAGGCTCTTTGTCAGTCTTTATTTTCTCTATTTTTCTCTTAAATAGCCAAATACGACGACGTCCCTTCATCTCCTCCAGAGCTGTGAGAGGTGGCTTTACATTTCCCTGCAACTGTCACTTTATATTCCAATTAAAATACATACTCGCATGCACACCTACCCTCTCCTTCCTGAACGGGTAATTAACCTCTAATGTAAGGCCGCCTCGTCTTGCATACTTCAATGATTTTGCTGAAAGATATAATTGCGCATTTGAGGAACAGACGTTCGTGGGTGATGCTAACCACAAAGTGCTGCCAGTGGAATATTTTGCTGCTGTTACATTAGCTTGGAGCCTGTCAGTTTGCACAATAACTCTTTAGGAAGATTTTTAGCTGAAATTACTTTAGGTTTGTCTGGTAAAACCAAGATGGAATTACATTGTTACTTTAATTGAGTAGGAAATACACTTTAAAAATGTTAGGCTTAAACACATGTTGTCGAATGGATTAAAGGATGTAACCAAATAATGTAGAACAACTGGGGGTACGCTAGTGGGAAAGAAAGTTACTAGCTATTTACTAGCTTTACTGAAGTGATTGTAAAGAGGTGCATATTGGGAACTGAATTTACTGGTAGGATTTTGAGATGTGTTGAGAAAAGTGTGTTACAGAGAAAGGATGAGAAGAGAAAATGTATGTATAGAACCTGAAGGACGTTTTAAAGGTCAGAGAGAATGTGAGACAGGCAACTGTGTTGTTGCATCCCATGAGAGGAAGAAGTATCTGAGATGAAAAAAGGAGAAACAAAAAAATATTCCATGCATTAACTCTGTTATGGGAAAATGTCCTAGAGCAATAACTATGCTGTGTGTGTGTTTGTGGGTGTGTGTGTGTGTGAATACGCTTGAGGTTGGCTTTTTAATGATTATGAACTTACTGTTACCCTCTAATCTGGCACCAGTCAAATATTCCAAAATAGAAAAAAACAACAAAACCCACTGAACAGCAATGAAAAGCATTTCCTCTCTCTCTGATCACAGGAATCGGGGGCACATCACGAGTGAACAATTAACCCATCGATGCTTAGAAGTATTGCCAAGCCCTCACAACCTTCAGGGATTAATAAGGGGAGGGGAGCTCTTAAAGTCGGAGAGTTACGGGGTTCAGCAAAGCCAGACAGCAACACAAGCAGCCCCCTGCCACCCTCCATCAACTAAGCCAGGCCAGCTCTCTGCCAGATGTGAACACTTCTTCTCTCCCAGACAAAGACAGCCTTTCAGCCCGGCCCCTCTGAGATCCAGCCCCTGTTCTGCTTGTGTGAAAGTCACTGCAAACAGTAGCTCTGACCCTGAACACTGTGAGAAAGAGAGGAAGGGTTTCAAATTAAACTAAATAGGGGAAAGAAATATTGAAAAATCACAGAGATAATTCATAACTGAGGAAAATATCTGTAGATAAAGGCAATGCAAGGAAGCAGGTAACGTACAAGGATGAAGGACTTTGTACAGTGGATTTCTCTGGGGTTTCTGTGATTCTCTGTGAGTCTGTGGATGGTGGGGCTGTTATTACTCTGTGGAGAAAAGTTTATAATTTATTATTAATTCTGTCACACTGAGCTCGACCGCTGGTTATTTAACGCAGAGAATATGAGACAACCAACGCTGTGTTTGTGACTAGACCCTTAAGAATGGAGAAAATGTAAATAAGTGCTCTCAGAATGTTTAAATTAAGAAAGGAGCTTTGGCTAAGAATGTTAATAATCTATAACAGCTGAGCTTTGGGTTTAAAAGGGAGATAAAATAGATCACTTTTCTTTTCTAAACTATAAAGTGGGTCCTTTTCTTTTTCTATACTTCCTAACTTTAAAAAATTATCCATCTAAGAAAAATAAATAAATAACAAAGGCAGCTAAATGCAACCGGACAAATATGTTTTCTAAAAGTATGTGAGTAGTGCATGCCTGTGCAAAACTTGCAGCCATTTTTGTACAGAACTATGAGTCATAAAAGCCACATAGCCGCCAAACCATACATTATGAGATACAGTACGGCTTGTCACTTTGAAAATTATAAATTCATATAGCATAAATGTAACAAAAAATCTGTCAGTACAATAAAAACAAGCTGCTGATGAAACATAAGTAATAGTAATAGAAATAATGATACATGGACTAAACATGAAGTTTAAAGTGCTGGAAATGTGTTGAATGTGTTGACAAAGTGAGAGTATGAATTGATGACTGCAGCGACAGAGAAAATAATATTTGGGACACAGCTGTTGTCCCCCTGCATGCACCCCCCGACCAGAAACTTGTCTCAACTGCTTATTTTTCAGACTGAAAAAATGACCCATTCTGCATAGCAGAGAACCCCCACAACACTCACAGTCCCTGCAGCACACTTAGCCTCCTGCCTGGTAACCTCCTCACCTAGGATCATGCAGTAAGAGATACAGGACTAATGTTCTCACTGTCTCACTCTTTAATGTTAATGTCCCATAGAGTAGAAGAGTTAAGGAGCTCAGGAAGATCCAGAGAGGGGGAGATGATGGAATAGCAGATGAATGAAGCAGAGCAGACAAGAGAAGATCTCAGGGCTGCAGGAGGGAGTCCAGCAGAGGAGAGACCATTTTAGGGCTTGGGCTCTCCGAGGAATAAGCTCCAGATGACCACTTTTCTCCCCCACCTTTGGGGCTCTCTTCTCAGGCTGAGCACACAACCATATGGCCGCTCACCACCCACTCTGACCACAAAACCCAACTCTACAAAACCTCACTCTCTCGCTTTCTGTCTCACACACACATTTTTTGTCCATTATAACACACATTCTTGACCTGGCCTAGTTTTTGCACTACATAGAAGTTGTTTTCTTTTTTAATTGTTAATCTGTCTCTCCTTTTTAATGTCCTTTTTGAACCCAATTACTAATACTGTAGTTAACAAGGAAAGTTTATGACCAACACAAAGGAATATTTAATTATAATAAGATTATTTTACAATAAGATTATTTTGCACTATTAGTTTGAATGTTTATCATGGGTGGTGCATCCTGGGATTTTTAGCTTAGTGTAACATTTAAAATGTACAGTCTTTTATTGCAATGAACTATTAACTGCAGTGAGTCAATAATTACAATGTATCATATTCATGATTCACAATCTTTTAAATCCATTTTGTAAAGTGTATCAACTGATTTAGATCAGGTTTAGACAAAATTATGATATGGTTCCTGTTATATAATCTAATTCAAAGACAATTTTATATGCTTGTTTTGACATTTTGGACCTTGACCGTAAGTCACAGAAATACTGACTTACTCCAGATATAAAGGACATAACATTACTCCACAAAAGAGGGAAAGTAAAATAGAAACAACATGGTGGAAAGTAAATGATTACTGAATTTTTATATTTGGATTAATTATTCCTTATGTAACTTCTTGAAAACACACACACATTTGTCTTGTTTTAAGCTGGTGTGGAGTTAATTCATAACTTATTTTACAGCAAGAGGAAAGTGTAGGGAAAGAAGGAATGAGAGAGAAAAGAAAAGAGGGGGAGAATGAGAGAGATCAGGTTTCTTACAGAGCTGTACACAGCAGCTGGTGAGCCTGAGTCCTGTATGGTGAACAAAAGCTCTCGTCTTCCCTATGTCCTTTATCATCCCTCCTTCTCTACCTCTCTATCTCTACCTCTCTATTGGTTTCTGCTTTATCACATCCTCCATTCTCTTTCTCTCTCTTCTTTTCATTCTTCTGTTTTTAAACAGAAAGCTCTGCCTATATTTGCCCTAAACTCCAATTTCTGGTGCCTCTTTTCTGTCTCTCTTTAAAGGTCTGCTGTCATTCTTTTCAAAGAAAAACTGAAAAATAACCAACTTAAAGGCCACAGTCACACACACACATACAGGGAGGCGCATATACATGCAAATTTTGTTGTGGAAGGAAAAACAAAACTGAATTTGGAGCTTCTTCAGCCTGTAAATTCTTTCGTTCAATTAACTGCAAAGCGCGGCTGCCTTATTAGAAACAGAACATGTTGGCAGCGCAGTTACGAAAGCTGTGGGCAATATGCATAAAATCCAGCACTAAATACTCCAGTAAAAAATAAATGAAACAATTTTTAAAGCAACACAATGACTGCAGCTCAAGGGAGACGCTTTTGTAACATCTTTAATGCATTCTAGATCTTCCAAAATCTTCCTTTAATTCAACATGCTTATCCTCCTACACCTCCTCCATTCTCTTAAGCACGCACACACACACACCACACACACATAGATTTCAAAAGTTGGCGTTCACATGTCCCTCACTGACAGAACACAGCTTTGAGTGAGTGTGTAGCACAAACAACGCTTGTGGCTTTTGATCTGGACATACATGAGGGTTGAAATTCACTTACATCCTAGAAAAGGCAGTTGTGTTTGAGTTTATTATAGAATGCACTGTTGCTGTCTTTTGCTCAACAAAAATGTCTGGTTTTATTTGTAAGTGCATCTCATCTTTCTTTACCTTCTGTTCTGTTTTTTACTTTCTTGATAGACATTTATTGAAAGACTGGGGAAGCAGATCTAGCAGTTCCTAAATTGATACTTAAAACTTTATACTCTAAAGAATCTCCGAAGGCTCTGGTCAGATGAATATTTCATAGCCACCACCCAGGGTCAAAATCTCTCTAAAAAAACTATAACTCTCTATCTCTCTCTCTTTCTCTCTCTCTCTCTCTCGCTAACCTACTCTCTCCCGCTCTCTCTCTCACCCTCTGCCTGGCTGTTCACAGTGGATACAACAACAGTAAGCTTCTGTTTAATTAGACTGTAACATCTGTGCTGGGGCTTGAAAGCAGGGCAGAGTCTAATACAGAAAGAACTCTAGAGGAACGCAGGAGAAGAAAAATAAACCATTAGACCACGGGGTGCATAATCACATTTGTGACACAAACAACTTGCTCCATTTGTTCACACCACTTTTTATAAAATAAATGGAACTTTTTTACCTCATTATTATTTTAAATGGCTACCGCTCGCCTATTCTTGAGTCCCTGTAACTGCTGTGCATAAGTTGCATTTGACGTTCATGTACGTATAAAATCCATATATATAAATGTACATGTGGCTTTTATGTGGAACATAATGGACATTAAAGCTTAGGCATGCTCAATAAAATTTTTCTGTATGCTTCAAATGGCCTGTGTCTTACGCTGGCCCTATAATTGATCGTTGCCTCTTGAAGAAAGCTTCTGTTCTGTTCTCTTTGGATCTGTCTGTGAGTTTTCTCTACAATTCTGATCCGTTAAGGAGCAAAACTCCCTGATGCTTTAGCTGTAAAACTAGTGCTAACAATCTCATTAGCGTCTGTTGCTGTGAATGTACGAATCTTCAGGACTTTAAGATGTAAGCCTCAGAGGTGCTTCTAAACATCTAAAACATGTTGAAGAACTGTATTGCCTCTTTCTATGCTTTGTCTCCATCGCTCTGTCTTTTGCAATTACAATACCATGTTCAGGAAATATCTGTTATGAATATTATCATTTTTGCCTGTTGTAATTTCATTGTGTCCTTCAGATAGATCAAAGAACGAGCGCTTCACAGATCAGCCTCCATCAGTGATGTGTTAGCGTGAAATGCTCACCATTGCTTTGGTCTCAAACGCACAAGCATAATTCGTTCCTAGCGGACGTGGTGATGACTGCGTTTGTAGTTGGTCAGTGCTGATTAGGCTGATCTGAGGACAGGGTGAGTGTGTCCTTGCCCCGAGCTGGTCTTATTGATTTAAAGGGAACTAGACTTCAAAAACAGAAGAAGATGAGCACTTATACTGGTCTCATGTAATCACCGTCAAACACGTTCAAGGTGAAAGATTGTCATTGCACAAAACTAGCCCATCAATACAGACATAACACATACCATAACCAGATAACCAAAACTTGTTTCATTGGCTACTATGCTTAGTTAAACCCATTACCTGTCAGGTAAGAAGACTATAGATATGGAGGCCTCAACTATAGATATGAACAGGAGGCTTCAGGCAATCAAATGCCTGGCCTTCATTCACGTATCTGGTTTTAATGGAACGCTACATGTGTTAGCCATGCCTACAATTCTGCAGTACACGATATGATCTGATGTGTGTGATATATCCAAATTTGGCGTGTGATCTTTATTTAAATTCATTCCTAGGGAGAACTAGCCGGGAGCCTGGGAATATCTGCTCTCATCTCTCTTTACAACAATGTGTCTCTCCAGAGAATAATTAGCAGTTGTAATCACAGCTACAGTAACTGTGCCAGCAGGGGCCTAGATGAGCAGCATGGCTTCAGCATAGACCAGAAACAGACAATCTGTGATCTTTCCACCAAACTGGGCTGGACAAGAAGTGCTTTCCTGGTTCTATTGTGCACTATTCTAATTGTCTAACAAAAATAGTTTTATCATATTGAATCCTATGCATTCGTTATATGTTTCCTTATATGTGAAACACAGTATCTGAAATATGTCTGTCCTAAAAATGTGGTATTTTTCCACTCTTACAAACAAATACACACATGGCCACTGAGGTCTCCTCAGGAGATGTTTTAGCAGCGGCAGTTGGTGCCAGGGCAGAATTAGCAAGAGAAAGACTGTGTCTGTTTGGAAGTCCAGAGGCATCAAAGCAGTCACCGGTAATCCCGCTCTATTTTTCATAGGCTACAACACAAGTGTTTTGATGTGCACATATCTTTATCCACACTGACGTTCTCCAAACAGCCACAGTGTCCAGGCACCAGCGGCTGCCTCTGAAATAACCAAGAGTTGGGAATGCTAGTTTAATTATAAACTCGTATATTGTAAACCGCATTGAGGGGAGAGCTGGCATAGCAGAGGGGAAGATCATTGCAGTCACCGGCTGGGAACTTTAATGAACATTTTTAAATGACCTACAGGAGGTCTTAACTTCATTTAAAGTTTATTCTCAGCATGGCATTTTTAAAAGTTCAGGGTTTTGAATGTTTTCTTTCTATCAGTGCAACCAAAGTTCAGATTAAACTGGGACTTAAAATGTAAAAGGTTTTACTTGCGTATTTGTTTAGGTAATGTATTTTAATAGATTTGAATTACGACTGCTGCATGAATACACATTTTGTGTTCATACTGTTGCAGTACATGGCTTACCTTAACTCTGATAGTAATGGCCCATACATTTGTATGTTTAATGTGTCTTGTACTTGTAATGTATCAGTCTCTTGTCCTGTATAATAAAATTAAATCAAATGATCATATTTTACACAACAATACATTGTGAAACCTGTTTTACTGTAACAATTTTATGCCTGCAAAATTATTTGCTAATGTTAAGCAAAAATACAACACAATTATAATGGTAATATCATCACTGCCATCTTGAAGCACAATGTTTTAAAAGTACTCTGCAAATACTGCCATAAACCATTCTTGAGCGGTTAAAAAAATTCCCATGATTCCTCACTGGCCGCCTCCTATCATATGTTGCTCATCTGAAAGTCATGTAGAGGATAATTAGAGTGGACACTGGTAACAGAGAGATTTGTGCTGTAAAAATTAAAAGGTAAAAATCTCTAATTACACATCAGAAGGAGATGCAGAGACATACGGTAATTTTCTGTAATCTCCCCAATCGCATAATCAACCCAACTGCCACAATCAAAATGAATCCAACCGGTATAATTACAATGTCTTCTGAGGGACATTGTTCATGATTCCAGTGTTAATAGCACCTCACCTCTGAAATTGTTACAGAAAAAAGATGGTGGACAAAAGAGAAAAGAGGGATTGGTTGAAGGAGAGACTGCATGAACGAGTGTGTTTAAGAATGGGTGGAAAGGAAACAGATATCTGGGCAGTTGACCTGCTACCTCTGCTCTTTATCATCTCTTAGCCTTTATCACTCAGTTCTGCAAAGGCAACTTTTTTTAATTTCATAAATCAGCAGAGACTGATAACACAGAATGAGAGAACTGGAAATATCAGCTTGATGATGTTTGCTGGTAATTTGCGCCTTTACTAATGCAGCCTGAATTTTTTTATGACAAATTATCCTGCAGTCGCCAGGGAAACAAGCCAGTGGATTGTTTTTTTCCTCTTATGGTGGGATGAGTATTTTAATTTGATTGAAAAAGAAAAAAGAAACATAATTTAGTTGTTTTTCGCTGCACTGGCTTGAGAAATTACAAATATATATATAAATAAATGGAGAAAGGGGTCCCCAGTTGAATTTTAATCACGGTTGCATTTTAATCATTTTTATAACAAATTTAAGATCATAATAACAACATTCCAGGGAGAGAATATCAAGTTATTTCAATTTTTGGACACACATACTGTATACACACATGGGCCTAAATAACAATCTTATTATGGTTTTTCTTTATTTCTTCAGTTTGATTTAAACAGGCATGACATGACAACTTAGAGACCCGATTGAACCTCCTCCCCAATCCTACATTCTCAGTAAAAAGTAAAAGAAATCAATAAGGTCTTCTTTCTATTTCCCTCCCTGAGGAAACAATGTCTCAAGTGAGCGATTTAGGAGGTTTAAAGTGCCACAAAATGTGGGGGGGGATTCACAGGGAACAGACAGAGGAAATGCAGACGCACAGCTGGCCCACTAAAGACAGACATCTGTCCCCTCATGACAACAGAAAAGAAGAAATAGATACAGACGGACAGAGAAAAGCATAGAATCCTCAGAATCAATATTGGATTGATCGACTGAGAAATTCCTTACCCATAATTCTACAGTGGGCGAGTTATACAGCCCCCAGCTTCCTTAGGACAAAGTGGATTCTCCATATCAAAGCCTAATGTTTTACCCAAGTTGTAGTTTTGCCGTAATCCTGTGTTGTCAACTTGCTACCCTTGTTTTGTGCTAACTTGTTTACGGTGTCTAAACTGAATAAGACTTCTGAATAAGTCTGTCAGTGGGCAAGACAAAATGAGACATAAGCGGAGCAAGAGAGTGATTATAGCAATTAGCCACTAGCTTTCTTTCCCTCTTTTTGTCTGTCAGAGTATCAGTTTCAGTTTCAGTGTGACAACTAGTTTTTAAGCACGTCAAAAATGCTTCATTTGTATCGCTAAACTAGATTCAACTTATCCTTGGAAAAAAAAAGAGTGGAAAATACTGTATAAATACAGAAAATTACATGAAACAATCCCTAAAAGAGGACTTTATTTGTGTGTGTGTGTGTTTGTGTACAAACTACTGGTAAAGTGGATGCAGAAACACAGGCAAAATTGTTTAATAATAGGTAAATCACCGAAATAAACAGAGTAGGCGAATATTTATTTATTTATTCAAAAGCGTTATTCGTTTTATAAGGGTAAAACTTTTTAATAAGGGAAAAATGCTGAGAGCATCTTGAAATCTAAATAAACAAGAAATAAAATAAGATGACAACACAGAACAATAACAATAAAGAATTCAAATGTGGGTGAGAAACAGAGACAAGGCAAACTGTGCTGTCAGATTATCCTCTCAATCCTGCTGCTCTGGCATTTGAAAGAGTCTCATCCCAGAGTTTATCACCTAATGCGTTTCCTGAACTCTTCCATCAACAAGCTGATTAAGACTGAGATGATACCAGATTATCTGGTATAATGAGCTTCTCCTTTAATGTCCAGGTCAGGAGAATGTTCAAACACATCTAAACTCACTGCAGCTGTACATTCACCGAACCTCAACATTTCACTACGGTACACAACTAACATGACACTGACAAGCAGCCACTAATTGCCTAAAAAGCTGAAGAATAATTGGTCGATTCCAAAACAGTGAAGCTGTTTCTTTGTACTGTAGCATGCAAAAGCACAGCTAGACAACAGATGAACGCTCAGTCAGGAGCCGAGCCCATCGTTGCTAAAAGCCCCTCAAACGGCATTCAGAAAGCAAAAACACACGCTCATTTTCTCTCTTGCTGTGTTTACAAGCCTTAACAGCAGCGAGCGTGTGAACACACCACAACCAGGACTTTACAGCCTAATGAAATTGCTTTGGCAGCCAAGCCGCTTTTTCTACTGAGTCTCATTACAAACTACAATTCCCAAAGTAGCCATGGTCCTTAGAAGACCGCAACCAGAACAGACTTTGCTGAGGTAATTAGTGCACTGAGTAAACACTCTTGGGAATGACTCCGTTTAGTGCGTTCTGTACATAACTATGTGGTTTTTGAGTGAACACTTATGCACACGACTCTGAAACAAAAAAATTACACCTTGTTCTTACCAGGCATGTTAATCACAGTTTTTGTCCTAGCTGATTACAACCACAGCATGTGAGCACTTTGTACACTTTCAAAACCCAGTCATTTGTTTTAAATCAGTGTTTTGGAGTGCATTTCAGATTGACCTGTGATTTTAGCAAACAAAGCTTTGAAATTATTTATTATATATTATTATATATGAAATATATAATGTATATACAGAAAAATGTATATATAATGTATGTTAAATATAAACATGAACAAGAAAGGACTGACTATGTATGCATAGAATTAATTAGATGACATCTCTCAGTTTCACATGAAACACATCCTTGGAAAAGTGCTAAAAATAAACAGTATGTCTTTGGAAACTTGCATCACACCTGAAAGATATAAAAGTAAAGATACAATGTTTTAACAATTTTAGTCAGTGTCATTATCTGTTTGTTTACCTCTACATGTTCATTTAATTCAAGCATATATTTCAGATGTACCTACATGTTGTTTAAATGACACCAACAATTATATATACATCGCATGTACATACACAGTTTGTGTGTAGAATTGGTGGCATTGCTTTGAAGTAGACAACTTCAGAATGCTCAGAGAATTTATAAGAACAGATTAGTTCAAGCTAATTAAAATATAGCTTGTGGATATTAATTCTAAATTTCGACATGCTTTGGAATATGAGGTTAGGGAAAGTTAAAGTCAAACTGAGAAAGGCTGTGGAGAGGTAAAGTGTGTAACAAAGATGTTTATAGAGAGAATATATGCGTTTCCTGTCACTGTAATCATCAAGTTTCAGCGTTGGAGAACCACAGTAGGTCTCATTAGTTGTTTTTTAGTATAAGCTCCTTTGTGTGTCTCGTTCACTTTTTCACTCTCTCTCACGTTACACCCCTCTATGACAACACCATTAAAGCAGTGCAGCTGATAGCAGGAGACACCTCAAACGCCTGCCTCCCACCCCCTCCCTGCCAACTCACCCCAGGCTGTCATTCAGGAGTAAGACAAAAGGAAGGAAAGCTTTAGAGAATGAAGGCAAGATCTCCAGTTCTGTCGCTCTCCCCTCAGGCAGTGAGGGTGTAATTCAGTGTGAGGTGATGACACAGGCTCCCTGCGAAACCTGCCACTGTCAGCATTAAGGGTTTCAATGCAATATTCAGAGCAGCTCGCAACACCGACAGCACAGCAACTCCACGCACAGCGCGACTCCATTTAATACGCAACTTGAAGCGGTTTGCTCTGTGCGATACGGCGCAGCATGTGGTGGCATTGTGGAGCAGTAATGTATGTAATGAGTAGGAATGCAGTGAAGGAGAGCTTATTTGGAGTGGATGCCATATTTGATAGAGGCACAATGTGTTGAATTGAAGAACGTTTTGCTGGTGAGACCTTGTGTCATTCCACAAATTTTCTGGATATTTAGCACACTGATTAGATGTTTATATGCCTTCACTTTCTCATTTCTGAGGTAAATGTGACAACTGCACTAAGGTCTATGCAATGCCTATACAAGAGTGCATGTACTGCTGTCATTAAAGCAATAGGGCAACATACTAATAAATTAAGATAATGCTAAGACATTCATGTTACTAAAGTTTCTATAATTATAAATTAAAAAAATACATTAAATATAAGTTTATAGAAGTATAAACTTGGAAGCATTTTTGCTACTGGCCTCAGATGTCTGGGCCCCACTGTATCTATAATGAATCTATAATATAATAATATCTTCCATAAATGGTTAGGGAAACCAGATATGGTTTCTATCTAAGACTGAGTAAGTGTGTGTGTTTGTTGGGGCATATTGGGGGCTCCTGAGAGATGACAGATGGCTATACTAACTCCCATCATGAGACAAGGTACAGGATACATTCCTCTTGTGTGTACTATCGTGACCTGTGACACACACACACACACACACACACACACACACACACACAGATTCTTTGGAAAACTCCTGGTGTAACTAGTATCAGATGAATTATTGGGGGCTATAAACAGAAACACTCAAACCTTCAGAAACTCTTCAGCAAGAGAAAGGTAGATATGAACGTGTCATCAAGTTCTGTGAATTATCACACTTCCACTCTCATCAGTATCTGATTCTGACAAATTTTTAATCAGTTTCTGAGCAGGAGTGTTGAAATTGTGTTAAACTGGATAATAAGTGTTTTCTGTGGTGTTAACATGTCACACACGCACACACACTTTTACACTTACAGCATTGTGTGGCTTTAAATATTCACACAAATCTTAATAATTCCAACCAATGCCAAATAGCAGCATGGACATTTCACTCTTTTTGCACTTATTTCCTCCCTGTGCATAAATCATGTGGCCTTGATGGGTTAATGCATCGGTCAAATAAAAATTTGAATGTATTATTTAAACACCATATGTGCGCTTGTTTCATGTACATGAAATTCTTCTACATAGTTTAAGTAAAATACGACCTATTAAAGATGAATGACACCAGGGTATATCCTCCAATAAAATCACTAGAAACAGCCATACACGCGGTCGACTAGTTAGCTAACCCGGCCCTGGGCAGTGATCAGGCCCCTAGGCCATTTCTCAAGTTCCTTATCTTGTTACTACAGCCTGAATATTTGCACACATCCACAGAGAAAATATCAAAATCAGATGCAGTTTCGTCAATCTACTGCCTTTTGCTTATAGAAGCATTCCATTATTATACAGTGTTTGCACCATCTCAGATGATCCTGCAGCGTATGAGCGCATGCACTGTGCATTAGTGAAACCTAATAGACACTCTGAGCTGTTTCTTCCTGTCTCTTGTGTATATTAGTCTCTTACTGAGGATCTGGTTGTGATTAGACCAGCACTCTACTCACATTTAGCTTCACCTGAGACCCTTCGGTAGGTACCAGCATGTCCAAACATTACAAATGCAGACACTCACACAAGCCTAGTGAGGAGTGGGGCAAGATGCGCCAGCAAGTACTTTGTTTACATTTTGTACCTGACGGGTAAAATGGGTTCCATATGGGCACATTATCCATATCTAATAATATACATCATGATGATAAATTCTATGAATCTTGCTCCACAACAGTTGTGTTATTAGAAAGTCTGTAATGTATGGATGAGTTGTTTTAGATGTCTGTTATAGATGTCTTCCTAAATTTCCAATCTTTTAAAAATGATAATCTGAAATATAATCAGCCATATTGGTTTGACCTGTTCCTTTTCTCCAAATTTCGAAGTTAACTTACAGTAAGTGGCACATTGTACCCCACTCTCAATTAAAAACACTCCAGAGATAAAACAAAGTTATTTTAGAATGATATAGTTATATAGATACAGCAACATATATCTATAGCATTATATAATTATTATGCATATATGAGCCTATTATGCTATCTGAGAATTAGAGTAGTTACCCTCAGCTGTCTGTACCTCTCCATACATCAGGTACTGTCACAGTTTAATGCATCTGTTTAGGGAACAATTTCAGGCTCATCAGCAACACACGCCATCATGAAGCGCAACATTAGATTCCTAACTAATACTTACACAACCAGAGGGGTGCCTGCTTTACAACTGTCTGTCACCCTGATCCAAACTCACACACTGCAGCCTGACAGGCATGCAGACGGTGAAGCTCAGCAGGCCATCTTGAGACACAGTCCCCAAAACAGAAGATGACTGTACGCTAGCATGCTCACATGCGTCTATAAACAACACACAGAACGCTCCAAATTAATATGACGTTTAACTAACTAAAAAGGCTCTTTCCATGCGTAGAATACAATATGTCCTATTATGCTGTCTAAAGCACAGATTCAATATTTTGTTGGGAAAACTGTTGTCTATGTTAGAGACACTTTAACATAATTTAACATAAAGTTAACTTACAGAGCATAAAAATAATTGTACTTCAGACTTGACCACTATCTAAGACTATTCGCCATTTATACATATGTGTAAGTGTATATGTGTGTGTGTGTGTGTGTGTGCAAAATCAGATTTAATGTCCAAAAGCATCATTAATCAATAACACAGTCCTGTTCCTCCTGATTCACTGATGAATGGTTTCTAAAGGGCTACAAACATTAAATGCTCTGCTGCATGGAAAATGCTACTGGCATAATTCAAAAGTCTATAAAAACTACACAGCTTTAAAGGTAAAATGGATGGAAAAACAAGAGTTTGTGAAGAGTTTAAAAGAACTCTAAAAGAGACTTACTGCCTTTCACTTATAAAGGCCTTCATTTCCCCTTGCATACATTCAATGCACTTTGTTCTTATCTTACAGGAGTTAATTTAGTTAGACTCTCCTCTCTGAGCACAATCTGTCTACCAGGGGGAACGGAGAACACACCTGAGCAGAGGGCCATGTAAGAGAGTGTTGTAGGACTGAGCCCT
The DNA here is from genome assembly GCA_036877545.1 of Yasuhikotakia modesta. Classification (NCBI taxonomy): domain Eukaryota; kingdom Metazoa; phylum Chordata; class Actinopteri; order Cypriniformes; family Botiidae; genus Yasuhikotakia; species Yasuhikotakia modesta. The sequence goes on along the minus strand of JBAJNP010000938.1, from coordinate 53,904 downwards.
GAACAGAACTCAGCAGATGGCGCCATCAGAACTGTCACCTCTCCTCCCCAGATGACCAATCACTGCACACCACATCTCTCAATAGAATTCACTCAGAGACTAGCATGGCAGACAGCATTAGCATGACAAGACCATTGAAACCTGAATGCATCTGGGCACTTTTTGAGGACTAAGTTGTTTTTTACATGTATCTGTCCGGTTCTGATCTCCATTCGTTCTCTTTTTCATTCTAAGTGTGGTGTTTTCACTCTTCAAACACTCTTGGCACTTCAGGGTCTTCTTTGCATTTGCATTATGGATGGGGTTAAAAATAGACCACCAGAAACCTTGATAAAACTCCTCACTGTTCTAGTTCCAAACCTTCCTCAGTTTTTTCTAGACATCACTTCACAATTTACAAATATAAAAAACTCAGATTTTTGATAGCTTCAGCTGCTTCAACGTAACAAAGCACCATGTTTGAAATTGATTATTTGGTAAAGTCAGAGTTCTGACCTAAAATAAAGTTCACATAGTTTAGTTCAAGTTTTTAAAAATTTGTGGCAATACAGTGTCAATATTTCAGAGGCAACATTACAGGCATCCAACGCACTTCATTTTGGAGTGCGTTGACATTTGCTTTGAAGTAGCACCATGGGGAGGCCCAGTTTTAATGATGTAATTCTTTTAAAGTTTTATTTAAGCCAGAGCATCGCTCCATTATTAAAGTTCTGTAATTTTCTCACGCACTGATACACAGAAAAGAGGTTGATCTCACTATAGCTTTATATAGTAGTTATTGATTTCTTCATGCTTCCAGTGTCTTAATATGAAATAGAAAATGATCCAACACAGTAGAAAGACATGCTGCAGTATTTCTGTATAACAATATTAGAATGTAAATAGATGCTGTAGTCTTATGCCATCTGTTTTGTTGAGGCGGGTTATCTGTTTGCAATGTGAGATAGATGTTAAGTTTTAATGTTGATGAAATATAAGATCCTCAACATTGCTCAACATTGGTCAGTTGGCACCTTGAAACACAACCTCATGTTAAACCCCAATGGTTAGCTGCTAATTTATGGTGGTTTTACAGTGGTTAAAACATCAACCACCATTGAAAGCTACTGTAAATGTGGACAGGTTAGCGCCTGTCATCTCTAAAGTCAGTTCTACTCTTGAAATTTGCTGATATTGAGGTGCTAGCCTAGCTGCTTTGATTTCACAACTTCTACACTTTTCACGTGCAACACGTATCGTATGCTTGAATAAATTCACAGGGAAATCAAAAACATGTCAGAGGCGTCCCAGAAATGTTTGCATTTTCACAAATTCCCATCCCTTCATTAGAGATTTGGATCTGAGTTAAAAGAGTTTCTTTTATTATTTGGTTCAAAATTCAAGAACACACTCAGATCTCTGTGACGGCCTTCACTCCTGAAAACGCCTGGAGACGGTTAAAGCATGAAAAGATAAGAGCGATAGAGAGACAGAGAAGCCATGAAGGCAGATACACACCTGTTTATTTGCTCAGTTGCATCAAAGAAAAAAATGGGAACAGTGAGAGCTGTTGACTGTTAAATTCACTCTCACATTTACTTAGAATTTTTTGACATACAGTAAAAAGAACGGTGGCGTTTACTGACAATAAAATATTGAAAAAAAATGTGAAGGTCTGCAGTATTTTACAGAAAGAATTTCTAATGAAATTTCATAAAGAACATGTGATGCTCACATGAGGATATGTGTCTGTTTTTATTATTGCTTCAGGATTCCTAAAGACATTTAAAGAACATAAAGGAGTCCGACAAAGACATTTAGCATACTATGTAGCAGGCATTCAGAGATGAAGAACAGCTAACAGAACACAGGTAAACAATCACACTAGAGCCTTCAAAATAAAAGACCCAGACTGTAACCAAGCTCAGCTTGGTTATATGTAACCCATGATAGTTGCTAAATAATTAAACTAACAAAATCAGGAAAATAGAGAAAGTTTTGACAGTTACACGTTACACAGTTCAAGTATTTGAACCAAAATAACAACAGCAATTATTTTAACAACAAACAAAGAAACAAATTGTAGCAACTGTCCTTATTAATTGCAAGGGGTCGAATGCACTACCACACAAACATACAAACTGATGTATGTCATTCCATCAGCCCCTAGGTCTATCTCTCTCTCTCGCTCTCTCTCTCTCTCTGTTTCCTTCCTGCTCACACACAAACATCCCTGGATCCTCCATCTTCAGTTGTCTCACATTCTTTAATCGATTGCTCTATCACAGAACAGCTGTTATGTTGTGTGATCCATGAGTTGCTCTACACATTAGTTATACCACACACAGACAGTATCTGGATGTGCCTGAGAGTTAGACAGCCCAATCCATCCCTGCCGCCTCAGTTATTCCCCCTTCACACATTCACCACAGCACATGACTATGAGCTGAGCTGGAATCACAGATAAAACTTCTTCGGTTTGCCTGTATTGTCTGTTTTCCTGTCTGTTCTGCTTGTCAATGCAATACAAGTCAGTTGATGCTTGTTTGCTGAATTAGTTGCCCTGTCAGTTTTTGACTGGACAGTCACATATTGAGACTCAGCATGAAAATAGAAAGTTTCTTTCCAAGTGAATTGAATGCAGATTCCTTTTTCCTTGAATTTACTTTGTATATATATGGGAATATATCAGTTGTTTTCTGTTACTGCAGAGGTCAATATGTGCTTTTTTATGTGCTATTTGTGAGTGTGAATGTGCGTGTATTTTCTAAGATGTGTGTCTGTTGGTGTTTTTTTGCTGTACTTGTAACACCACAGCTCTTGGTAAACACAGGCATTTGAGTTTGCTGCCTTTTGAATTGTGAGTTCTTAAGTATGGAGATTTTCTTTTCAACGTGTGCTTTTGAAGAAGTGAGACGTCCGTCTAACGCTCGCTCTCTGGGAACGAGGGTCTGGGATTTACTGTTTTCTCCATACGCCCTGAAGTCCTCACTTGAGGGATCATACTGCATTTTGCTGCCCTACTTTGCAGAGCCCTGCTAAATGTGTAATGATGCCTTCATGTCCTTAAAAGATTCCTCTTTAATTTAGGAAATCTTCGATTCTTTCTATCCCGCATTGGGAGAAGGGAAAGGAAGAGAAAGGGGAGAGTGTGTGTTTGTGTGTGTGTGGCAAGCGATGTGTGAGCTTCTACTAAGTCAAATGTTTCTCGGTGATAAGCACATGTTTAGCTGCAGGACTGTGAGGGGGCAGAGCTGTTATTGGTGCAACTCCGATAGCAGAGACACACTGTGGGCTACAGCTGTTTCTCAAGTGTGTATTGTGAGGCAACGAGAGAACGTTTGTAATATAATGGTATTGTCTGTTCATGACTTACAGCTATGGAAATCATTTATCTTTTATACATGTCTTGCTAAAATTCGAGTAGGGTTAGTCCTTGCAAAGCTTGGCCCTTGAAAAGCATGATAAACTGCTTTTGTTGGTTGCCAGGGTTACATTGAGGTTGGTTATGTGTTTTAAGTGGTTGTTAGTGAATGTCAGTGAAGCAGCGAGGAGGTTGCAAAGCTGTTGCTATGTGGTTGCTTAGTGGCTAAAAGTCAAACAAGCAAACCAGGATATTCTAGTCTATAAGCTGTATCTTAGATCAATATATGTAATTTTTTTTGTTTGGTTGCTTAGAAAAGAAACAGCTCACATTTTCTAATCAAGGTGTCTTGATTTGACACCTTGTTGTTTGTCTTTTCACACAAACAACACTAGATGAGCATTTACTGTCAGACGGTGATATAAACATCTAAAAAAATTTTAACAACTTAAATACAAATCCAACTCTGCATACAATGTTGTTTTTAATATATTGCTATTTATATTATTACTAAAAAAAACATGAAAATATTATCATTTTCATTGCCTTTACCTAGCAAAAAATATAATATTCAGTTAGAATGCCTATATTAAAAGGCAACACATGTCTACAGTATATAGAAAGTATATATATGTATAGTCACATGATATAAGACCATAAAAAACTCAGGGTTGACCTTTCCAGTGCAGTGAAACAGTTGATGTCATAGAAACAGACAGTACTAAAAGTCCTTATAGGAAAATCACTGCAATTTTGATTATAAGTTTACAAATTTGACCACATTTCCCATTTGATCTGTCACCCCTTTGGCCACATGTCTGAAACTCCTACAAATGAAAGTAATTCAGTTTTAAAGTTCATATGTCAGCCTTTATGAATCATATGCCTTTATGTATGTTGCACTGTTTGCGTGTGCATTCTGTGTTCCTCAGGGGAACGGTCTGTCCTGTGCTGTGGAAAATGAAATAGTATGTCTTCGTCACACACATACCACCGTATATTTTTACACATTTACTTGTCAAAGTTTTTGCAGGTCCTGAATCCATCTCCCCTCTGCCTGAAGTGAATTCTTATCTCGAGAGACATGGGTGACTCTCTTGGCACATTTTTTCCACGGCTCCATGTTTCACAGTGACGGCTTGACAGCTGATTTCAAAGCCTGTAAATCCCCCAGAATGCCATTTGCCTGGTGCTTTGAGTGGGCATGAAGCATCTGCATGCAGACAAACAGCCAAATAGATGCTACAGCCCAAGGAGGGAGAGCGGGAAGTAGGGATGAGGGCTTTTTTGGCGCTGGAGGGGGTGAAGGGGTGACGGGGGCTACACATCACTCCCCCAACTCTTCCTGACAGATCAATCGCCGTGGGAACATGGAGTGGGATTGGAGGGTGCCCCACTTTAACACCCCCACAGAGGATGTGCACGCGCACACACAAGCGCACACACACACACAAACACATACTCGGGAACAATCCTACTCATCTTCAGATCATAAGCATGAGAATAAAAGCAGGTCTTGAATGATTTTAGACATGTCTCTCTGTTCATCAGTCTGTCAGAAAGTCTGTGTGAAGGTTTGCCTCTCTGATCCCAGAAAAGTCACTCTGATCTAAAGTTGCTAGTTCACTGCATTGAAAAAGCACAATGGACCAGATCATTACATAAAATGTCCAACTTTTCTTTTGTTCCAGATTCTGACAGTATAAATCTAGAGCAGGGGAATTACTGGACACTGGCCCACGTGTCTGCTTGTGTATACGCCACACAAAGAAGCAACAGTACTGTGAAGTTTACTAGAATGACTGTATTAATAATGTGACCTCAGGGGTCCTCCACTCTCCAAAGAGTGTTGGTCGGTTTTAAGGTCAGCGGTTCCTCAAAGGGTTTTGCCATATAAATAAATAAACTGTGATACAATATAAATAAATAAATTGTTATTTTTGTAAAAAGAATTTGTTTGTATTTAAAGCCTGGGGCCTGGACGAATGTGTGTGTGTGTGTGTGTGTGTGTACTGAATCTGCCAACTAGGACAATGGCTTAATAAACTTACAAACTCATGACTAATGAAAATTATAATGTGAAAATGCAGAAAGATTTGTGCAATGTTTATGGGTAGTGGATAAATAAAATACTTAAAAAAATGAGGAAACTCACCATGTAATAAACAATTGTGTGTACATGGGTGTGTTTGTGTGGAAGAAGGCTGAGGCGGTGACCTGAGGGCTGCAACCATCCATCAGTCAATGCATGTGAGTCAGAGACTTTTTAATGATGAGGGAAGAGAGCCTTAAGAGCTGTGGAAATGTCGCGTTTTAATGGCTGAACTCTTTTTGGTTGATTTGGCCCTGGGTTTTCTAGGCATGAACATAATGATGTGAAATCCATTTAAGAGCTGGAAGAAGTGGCGCTCGAGAGGAAGTTGTGCTAAGCCACACACATACATCCACACACACACACGTTTTTAACACCCTTAAAGCCAGTTTTCAGCCTAATATAGGCTTATCAAGAACCCATAGCTAGAGGAGATTGTGACAGTGAGACAACAAAGCAACGCCAACACATGAACCTTTATATTCACCTGTTACCTACTCGATCCCTGACTAGCATGCAAACAACAATGGGTCTCATTTTACATGCTAACATGGTAATTTCATGATTTTTAGCTGGACAAATCTCACAATACTGTACTCTCTGGCCTCTATGGTAAGTATGCCAACATATGCAAAATTTAACCCGTTTAGTCATGCTTGCTAAGTCACACCGTCATGCCTGCTAAGTCACACCCTCTTTTTCTCACCCTCCCAAGGATCACTGGGGTAATGTAAAAAAGAAAAAACAGAACACACAAAATATAGACATGCTTATAAATTAGAGCATTTCCACAGCAACTGGAATTGTTTGACCACAAGAACATGTTGAAAAGACTTTGATAAAACAGCTGTGTAGGTCATCAGAACTTTGAAAGTGGGTCAAAATCATCAGTGAAACAACTAAATTCACTTAAATCGGGGAGTAACAAACTGACTACATTGATGGCAAGAAAAACAGTGTAGGTCATTGTAATTACTTCCAGCTTTTTTAATTTTAGTTAACTGTAAATAAACAATGAAAAGAACACAATGATATGCGTGTGCTAACAAACTATACTAGTGAAATCTTCCTTGGTAAACAAACTGTCAGTGGGTGACAGTTTCATGCCTGCGGGACCAAATTTCTGAAACGAATTGGCCAAATAGGTTTATAGCAGATTTTAGAGGCACTTGATGCAAAGATATGTCACTCAGAACACTGACATGCTCTAAAAATGCATAAATAAAATTTTGCAACAACTTTGTTTTCTTTGTATTAATTACCTCATTATTCTAAGACTTTCTAAATTCTGTGCTGGAATATAATTTGTCCCTTTTGAACAAGTAACTAGTACAACTAGTACAGTATTCAAACTCTTTGGATTCTTTCATTGGATTAATATTGTACTACACCTAGCCCTACACCTAGTTAGCCTTTGCACCAACTGGGGATAGTCTACACCGTGATATGAAAAGTTGCTTTATTTTTTATACTATTAAGGCAAATTATATCATGCAACAAATTACACATACTGATCCAGAGAAATAAATGAAAATGTCACAACTTATTAAAATGTGTTCCCTGAAGGCTACCACAGCACCATATCTTCACAGCAGATGGTGAGCACTTAAAGGTTTTATTACACAAACTTATATGAAGAAAACAACCAACTGATGGATCAAATTATTAATATAAGAGAATGGGTTTTTAAACTGAGGAAACAAATTATAATTTCTAACTTTAATTCCCACCAAGAGGCACCTCAGGAGGCTGGCAAGCTCCTGTCCAAAACCTGCTTCCCATGACAACACTGGGTGCATATTTTTAGTAGAACAACAAATAAACAAACCTGTGGACCTGACACTAAATATTGAGTGTATTTTAATATATGATATGGCTGTTACCTGATACTAAATTCAAACATCCTTGAAACATGTAACGTTTTAGTCCAACACCAATTTGATCAAGTATTTACATTAGTTTGATTGTGACTTCATTTGAAAAAAAGCCTGTTCCTCACCCTTGTACGTAATGAACTGTTATACTTGATCTGTCCAGTTTTAATTGGTGGCAGATAAGAATGAAGGTGGGGGGGGTTGCTCATTGGAGGATGCTAAAAGACTGCTTCCTGTGATCTGAACAGTTGTAATTGTGTTGGACTTTTAGCTGGGAGTTTTGAAGCGACAGCTTCAGTTCAATTACTGCTGTCAAAGTGTCAAGCCTCATCTGTAGGCATTTCCCTTGGCTTGTGCTCTGTCTCACTTTCTGTTTCTCACTCCATCTGTCTGTCTATTTCTCTTTTTCTCCAACATTTGTTTCATCCTGTGCATTATTCCATATCCTGCGGCTGATGTTGTGCCTCATTTGAGGTGTGACTTAATTCACATCTGCTCTCTCTCTCTCTCTCTCTCTCTCTCCCTCTCCCTTTCTCCCTCTCGCTCTCTCTCTCTCTCTCTTTCATCGGGACACTTTTTCAGTAAAATATGCAGCCTTTTTATCTGCTCCTAAATATGCAGCAAATAATATAAAGAATTATTTTCAATGCTTTTCAGTCACACTTGAGTTTTAAGAGGCTTTTTATAATTCAGATGTTAGCTTTGCACCAAAATCAAAACACAGACTCTTAAGGGGCAACCGCTGAGAGCAAGCCTTATTTGTTAAGATTCATTGATGATTTTAGAGCCCTCCAAATATTCATAATTAAACTGAATTCCAAATTAGAGTTGGAACTTCTCCAGAGAAAAAATACTTAAGTACAAAGTCTGTATAGATGGTTTAAATGTGGGGTTGGGTAATTTTTAACTGGTGAGACTGGAAGACCACCAAGCAGACCATTTGACCACCAGCCAGTGAAATCTAGGAGTCCATGTAAGCCAGATTTTAATGCTCAGACTGGGAAACTAGTTAGACCAGCTTAACCTAGCAAAGACCAGCAACCTGATTGTAGTTATTTTTTCTACTAAACAGATTAAATGAACAGAAAATAGTTATTTTCTCTTACAATCAAAGTAATGAAACCAATGACCTTGACTAACTGCGGTGCAATCTGAAGAATGTTCTAGATTGCAATGTTTTCACAGTGTTTACTGTGAGATAGAGAGCCTCCATATTTGGCCACATGAGCACTGACCCCTCACATACGACACATTCTGGGCATTCTCAGTGTTGGGTTTGTCCTCTCAACTTGTGAAGGTTAGGAGTCGATTCCAGAACTGCATGTCACTGAGCCTTTTGGGAAGGTTAATTCTATATCTGTGTTCAGGGTTTTTCACCCTTACAACACTTGAGTGCGAGCGTAAGGTCAGGAAGTCAAACACAGACAGCTGACACTGAACATTAGCTGGTGACTGTGGGCTTGCAGTACTCACATAGAAGCTCTTTGGAAGCTGAGCTCAGGGCTGTTGGAAAACTGCTGTTTCCATCCATTCTCAGGGATGATCCGCACACTGGTATTCCGATTCCCACGGTCATCCTGAATATCAACAACGCCTGTAAAGAAATGATGTTAGTGTGCAATAATTATATTGCAGGGGAAACATCTAAGACAAAGTTGAGATCATTAAAGCTCATTTAACAAGTAAGATGCACTATAACATGCAATATGTATCGTTCTCAATATGTAACTCGTTTATCATTTTTTACATTTCTATTTATCATTAGGAATTATGTATGTGTATATGTTACATTTGTAAGTGGTCTTTGAGATGAATGTGTCCAGTTCAAGAGGAAAAGCAGAGCTGTGTGTGTGTGGTCAAACTCAGGTGGGTTGATCATTTAGAAACAGGTAACTAAAGCCGACACGGGGCAGTCGGCGATCAGTGGAGCTGCACTAATACTTTCAGACAGCCAGGCGAGGGACGGTCAGCCAGACAGACTGCATCCCCAGGGTGGGCCAGGACAGTTAAAAGTGCAGGGACAAAAAACTTTATATTAAAATACTACAAATCAGACTTATAGCATGTTATTATTATTATTTAATGATTTTCCATATGTTCATTTGCATTTTCCTAATACCAAAATAACTGTGTGTGTGTGTGTGTGTGTGTGTGTTCATCATTATTTGTTTTCACAAGGTCATCTGCATAGTGATATAACTTCTGCATCTGACATTAAATCTATTCAAACAAATAACCCGATCAGTTGAATCTATGCCTGCACATCTTCACCCATATGCAGTAACACACACACACACATTTACAAACAACAAATACACATTTGACAGATCACACACTGTCTGCAATGAGGCCTGGGGGGCTTTAATGACCCCCCATAAACACAAACCTTATTTATCATCTTCATCACTTTTTTTCTCAAGGGAGAAGAAATCTTTGCACACACACTCACAAGCAACACACTGTCAAGTTAACAAACAATCTGTGTATATTGCAGTGTGGTATCATTAGTAAGTGTGTCTGTGCAGGATTCTAATATATACTGAGTGAAGGGATGCCAGTGGCATTTGTTGGCATGTTTTATGTTGGCCATTCGGTCTGAACAGAGGGAATCATGCCTCTGTCATAAAGATAAATCTGTGTGTATTTATATGCGAGACTTGGGGATGTGTATTAATAGGTTGTATAGACTGAGCACATACCTAATGGTGGAGAATCGCATGTTTAGAAGCCCTGCAAGATTCTCACTGCAGTTATGAAGATGCAAAACCTGTCAAAACAAGAGAATATTCTAATGATGATTTATAGCGCTGTCCTCATTACTTGGAGAAGACAGTAGATGATAGACTTCATAGTTTTAAAGAACCAACCTGAAGAGGAACAAATCTAAAATGTTTTCAAAGAGCTTTTTACTTAATATATTACTAAATTCCATTACAGTTTTATGTAACAGAGCAGGAATATACCTAGATACCTAGAACTAATCTTTGGTTTGCAACATATTGCCCCAGATACTAAATAGGAAAAACAACCAGTTAGTTGTTCACTTCTTAGGACATAATGTCTGAGAAAAATAAGCCTTTATTGTCTATCTAAGACAGCAAATCAGGTTTCCATGACTTTCAAAGCTTCTGTTCCTGGAGGTTGTCTACCACTGATGAGATCAATGGTCCCATTCCCGGGTAATTCAGTGAAGGCAAAGCTGGAAACATCTATTCCTAACCAAACTGCTGGATGAAGATAGAATACGAGATGGGTGGGGAAACATCTCCCCACATCATTTTCCACAAAATGACAGGAAAATGTTCCACTATCCCTGAAGTGGACTTAAAAGTTGCCTTTTAAAATCATGAAAGTTGTACAGCATAATGTAGGAATTCATAATTTAGTGTTTTTTTGTTCTTAAAACAATTGTGCTGTCTGAAGAAATTCCTGGTCATAGGAAAATGAGTTCATATCTTGAGCTTCGGATTTAGGTATCCTGCAGTCAACTGGAAAAGTTCATTGGATCTGGAAATTGTTATGCTAGAAAGCTTCGTTTATATAACTCTTATATAACTTTATATAAGTCTTCAACACATTCTAAATCAATGACAACTTATGCATTTATTTTTGATGTCAATACAAATAGCGTTTTGTAAGAGCAGTTTAAATACTTTTAAGGACAATTTTTGTAAGATGATAAGATGTGAAGAGACACATCTTGGTTAGATTTGTTTTAATATTCAAACACATATTTTGAGCTAGTCAACCGTGAACAAAAAAAATAGCAACACATACACAGACTATAATCTTTTAAGGTTCATAGAAACGTTGAGCTTGAGTCTAAATGAGGGTGATGGCTGGAGACTTTGTGGTCCACCCTGTAGACAACAGCCTAAGGGTAAGAGTGGGTGGAGGAAAGAGACAGAGAAGGAAAACTTCAAAGACTATATAGAGTTCAGAACAGATGAGCTTTGAATGAACAACTATGTGACTCTCATTCACTCACACACACACAAACACATACACACACACACACACACAAACACACACACACACACTAAATAAGACAATATAAGTATATTTTGCCTGAAGGTATTTTTCTGAAACTATGCTAGTACGTCACTAATATATGACATACATTCACAGAGCTTTCAAATGACTTTCACATGGTGCTTGTTTTGTGTGCCATCATTGTGTGTCTTACAGTTCAAACATGTGTTTCATCATCTGGTCCCAATTCTTCTTCTTTCCTTTGTTTTGTTTGTTTTTTAGCTCAACCTTCATGCTTCATTTAGATTAAGTTCATGTTCTTAATGGTTAGATATTCACGTTAACACCCAAAATAATAACAAAAAATAAATAACAGCAGTAGTTTTAAATAGGATGTAAGTAACATACAAGGGTCACAAGTAACAGTAACAGTTTATGTTTGAGGTCAACCTCTCCCCAGCAACATACAGCTGGAGTGTACAGTACTTCTATGGTGTGCATGTTATATAACATAAATTACATACATTAACTTACATATATGCATTACATACATTTTATGGAGAATGTACTAAAACTCAACAGATACACAAATTAAATAAATAAAATTGCTCAAGTTTTAAGCTATGAAAAGACTTTTGAATCTCTCTGTTTCCAAATAAAACATGCATGAGAATAAGTTTGGAAATGATATTTGAGATCTCTTGTTTGAAAACAACATATGGTTGTTTTGTTGTTTCTGCTGTTTGAATACAGTCATTTTTATTGTGCTACAAAATACCTGCCAGGTTTAGCGGTTGCACTTTGCATGAGGGCTTTAACCTGTCATGCATAGAAAACTTTCTTCCTTTGGGCAATTTCTGTGACATTTTCTCCTTTGTCTGCATGCAGTGTTTTCTGCTTTGTGACATGAAATTCTTAAAGTAGGAATAAAAGTTCTGCCTCCCATTTCATATAGCTGCAGTTTCTGTTCTTTTGCATGTCTAAGTTCATGGGTGAAATTGTCTTAACAAAGTTTTGCATAGTCCTCATTGGTACAGTAATCTTACTAGTATCTGGCAAAATCCTGACATTTATTGATGTTCACAGGTTTGAGGCTTTAGGGAAAGAGGGTTGGAAAATATTATTAGTCTGGTATGAAAACAAAGTTAATCTGTGAGATGTCCACTAATATAGGAAAAACATCTCTGTATATGCTGTCTGTGTGTGTGTGTGTGTGTGTGAGAGAGAGAGAGACAGAGACAGAAACAGATAATAGAACTTTCTGTGTCCTTTTCATGACAAATAAGCTCCGCTCCACATCAGCAACAGGGATAAACAATAATGCAATATAAATAATGCAAACACTGCAGTCTTCACTTGACACATTAGCTTGCAAACACACAAATAAACTCCCATTCTCTTACAAGAAAACACATAAACATGATAAAGCATTTAATCTAAACCCAGGACCGGAGGTCTAAAGTTCATGGAAGTGCATGATGCCCACATGCATATATACATGCACAGAACACACACAGGAACTAGTCAACTATTGCATGTGTGCAGTGAGTGGCATGTTTTCTCACACACACAAACACACACAACCACACACATTCTAAGGCTGATGAAATGTCAGCATGGCAAGAATCACTCAACATAAGATGGAGTGTAATTTCAGTAACTTTATCTGCCAGTCAAAGTATGAAACTCCAGTTATAACATGGACAAATGGACATTCATAATGCTAACACGTTACTCACACATCATGACAGAAAGACACAAGGCCTCCTACACAGACAATATGAAAATGGACCATGAAGGCGCTTTAAATCATGGCTTTGTCGCTTTGGTGCTATCACACAACATACCTAAATATTCTTATTAAATATCATTGCAAATTCTATAACTATAGCAGTTATTGTTTCTTTTCCCAATTAATGTAGGCAGCACATTATGAGCAACACATTTCTTGAAAAATGTCTTAATTTTTACTTTACAGGAAAGGCACACGGTTAAATGAGCTCAGAACCTATTATTTTCACAAATGTGCTTGTTAATGAATGTATTTATTCAAGCATGTTAAACACACACACACACACATACACACACACACTGCACATCTTTGCAGAGATTATATAATGTGGGCTTCATGATCTCATTTCTGAAGTCCCGTCTCTCCAGCTGATGTGATTCATATCCCACTCTTCCAAAAAGAAACTCACTATGGAGAATTGCTGCTTTCTCAGTTCCAGATAATGGGCCTCTGAGTTTGGAAAGTCATTTGAAAAATCGCAGCACGTCTTCGTCTCAGTTTCATTTCATCACTGCCAAACTTTGCAGTGAGTGCAAACAGTGGCATTATTAGGAACCCATCATGGGGTGAGGATTTAAATTAAGGCAAAAGATAAAAGGATGGATGGATGGATGGATAGACGGAAGGATGGATGGTGAAAACCAGAAGAGCATCCAGCTCAATGTCTGAAGGTTTCAATCCCAGATACATTTATTGGCTATAAAATATCCAAAATGTGACAGTAACCAAAGGTTTTAAAGAAGAGAAAAGAGTGAGAGACAGAGTAAGAAAGTGTAAATCTGTCTCATTGTCAGGAAGAATCATGACCCTGTCTGCCAGGACTGAAGGGGTTGTTGCTCTTCGGCGTGAGGGAGAAGAGAGATCACTGAGATGAACGAGTGTGCAGATGCAGGGATTAGAAAATGCATTATAGATCACAGTTATTTGTTGTTGTGGAGCAGCAGCTGCTGTATCTAACTGATCGATAGAGACCGTACAGTACACGTCCTCTGCTTAGAGATTTTGTATAAAGGCATGACTGTTCAGCTTTACTCTATCGCCCCCATGTGATAGCAAAGGAAACTGCAGGGATAACAGACGCGTTAAAACGACTGATAAACGCACAAACGGGACACACTGGAGAGAGGTGACCTGCATAGTGTCTGATAGGCTGAGCACATTTGAGGATGGGAGCTTGTCAGGAAATATGTAGGGCACAATTTTCCAATGGATTAAAAAAAAATGGTCTTTTATCCCTGTCCATTATCATTCTCTAACCTCTAACGCAGCTTTTCAGGCAATAGATGGAGAAGCTTTTGCTATTGGTCAATGAGAAATACATATCTTTCAGTGTAGCTCAGGTAATAGTTCACTGTTAATAAAATCGCTAATGTCTGTTGGCAGATGATAAAATGCCTCGTGTGTTTTCTTTGATGATGTCAAACATTACTAACAGAGCTGCACACCTCCAGACTATGTGAATGAACTTGTATACACACAGACACACTCCTTCTTGTTTTGATGGCATTCTGCCCATCTGAGGCTGAACTCCTCTTGATTTTGTTGTGCCGGGCAGATGTCCAACAATGGCAGGGATGTATGTTCACTCAAGTGTGTTTGTGTGCAGTGTTGGGCCGGTTCCATGGGCATGCCACTCGATACGAGTTCACCAGCTTCTTTTATTCACACACACAAAGTTATTTGAGCTGGGCTACCTGTGATATGGGGAGCCCTAGTGGTGCCAATACAGGCACACACACACGTGTGTGTATGTTGCTCACTATAAGAGACAAATATAGCTCACAATGAAAGCTGATATGACCGTGTGGGTGAATAAACGGTTGTTCCTCAGACATCTATCTTTCTCCTCTCTTCTCAGGGAGGGCTCAGTGAGGGGTTGGGGTATTAAAGGTGTAATACAATCATCTCAGTGGAACGGATCAATCATTCTCCCCCTAGATCTTTTTCAAATGGTGAAAAAGTTTTTCATCTTGCAGGCCCACACACAAACTGCAATCTGCGTTTCCACTGTCGTATCATTGACCGTTTCCTTTCTATAAAACAGTAGGAGCAAGACCTGTTCATTGATCAAATTCCTCACAGCGTGACACATGAACACATTTTCTCCTTTCAGTGTTAGATTTCCTGTCATGTCCAATTCACAGTATTCTGTCAGACCTTCTAACCGGTTGCCAGGTCTATTACTCAAACGTGTAAATTCTTCTGACCAACAGTGAAAATAAAACAAACACCGTATGAATGTGTCAAATACAGAAAAACAGCCAATATGCAGAAACATAATATAAACGGGTTTATTTGATTTGCTAAATATTGGTCATATAGTGACAGCTGGAGGATTTACAAAACCATTTTTTTTTAGTATTTTGTTAAGTGTTCTGTTTTAAAAATACAGATACTCTACAAAAATATCCCTAGAAAATACACATGCTGATTAAACATTGTTTCTACAGCAGAAAAATAATACTAATATTACATTTCCTTTTTTACTATTACTAATTATTTTAATAGACAGCTTTTCTACCATGTGCCGAGCTTATGCCCTTGTAATATCAGTTTCAAAACAGCAACATAATACTGATTTAATTAAACCCAGGCTTTATCAAGTGGGGTGGTGATTCAATATTTAAACATGCACATAATGTTAATGTGCAAAATCATTACTGGCAATTCATCTGGGAGCAAGCAGGTCATAAACAAGATTAATTTTCAAGTCGAATGGGTGAATAAGTTGTTAATTGGTTGAAAAGCAATTCTGAAGCAATAATCAACATAAATTTGTGCGTTGGGGAGGTTTAATACACGGCATAATAAAACAGCATTATGGGCAATAAAAATATCAGATTATCTAGTGTCTCATAATATAAAAATACCATATTGCTGTGTATGAGAAATGTTTCAGATAATTCACACTATTTGCCTGAAGGACCACATAAAAACAAAGAACTGCCTTGGACAGACACACTGCTAAGTGTGTTTCCATGTGCTGGTGTATTTGTGTTCTTCATCTCAGCCATTGAGGAGAAGGAGGACAGATTATGTCCCAATACTGGCACACCTCAATGAGAATGTCCACGTGTCATTGATGTTTATAAAGATGTAGCTGTCAAAGTGCTAGAATTGATAACATGGTCTAACATCACAGAAGAGTTCATGAAGAGTTTGTCATTTTAGGAAGCACTGGAAGATGAGGTTTCTAAATAGCAATGTAGCAACATTTCAGAGGTGGATGGAAGCAAACGTGTCATTTTGCTGCTTTGGCAAACATCTGTGGATTTGTGTTGTGAATGTCAGTCTGTGTGAATGAACTAATACAGCCTACACATACGTACTCTCTCTCTCCCTCTCTCTCTCTCCTTTCCCGTTTTTAGAGAGATGGCAGAAGAAGAGTCAGTGTCCCACAGGAACCACTTCTAATATAATCGGCAGTGATCTGTTCACAAAGTCTGAAACATAAAAAATATATAACTTTTAAATTTAAACCATACAAACATAAATTATAATTTCATTGATGTATGTTTACATTTATTTTCAATGAATGTGTTTGTTTAGAATCCAGCAACTTGGTCACATGAATTAAAAATTGCTATGCATATCTTACACCATTAAAATAATCATAAATGTGTAACTGCAGACAAAGATTTATGCATATTCAAAGGTTTTTCCATTTGCATTTAGATAACCTCTGACCTGATAACTTCTGGAACCATTTGGGTTTTCTGTGGAAGTGGATGAATATGTAGCATGCAGGGAGGCCTGTGAGGGAGATGGCAAAGCCGATTCCAGTATTAACCGGATCCGAATAGAGAGAAAAGAAAACCATGAAGAAACAGGTGAGAGAAAAAACAGCAGGGATGAAAATAGGAACCTGAGGAAAAGATAAATATAAACAGGAAATGAATTTAAACATTTTGTTATAGTACAATGTTTACAATCTGCACACAAATCTAATTTGGTTTTGCAAGTGATGAAATCACAAATAAGCTGTTCAGACAGTGACATCAATATCCAGTATCTACTTCGGTTTCTATACAAATGATGTAATCATCTTCTCAAAAACTAAGAGTAGCTGTCAGTGTGGAATAAGGAGGCCAAATGTATTTTTCTTGAAAACAAAATCAGATTTTTCCCGCCTATCTGTGTCCAAGGCCAATGTCATAGATATCTGTGAAGTGTATTATTTTAAACAACCAGATCATAAATTACTTTCCATGTTCACAATCAATCCCTTCTGGCTTGATCAGATAACCTGTTTCATTGCAACAAAGTATTAAATGATTTACATTTATCCGTTTGGCAGACACATTTATGTAAAGTGACTTGCAGTGCACTCAATCTATAAATTTTATCAGAGAATGTATTACTGGAGTATTGAACCTATGGCCTTGGCTTTGTAAGCATTGTTTTCTATCAGCTGAGTTACGAAAACAACGTCAAAAGTTGTGACTCCAAGCTTGAGGAAAATATATCAGTTTGTTCAAGGTTAATTCACGGTATTGGACCCTTCACATCCAAAGTGACTTCCAGTTCACCAGTTTCACACAAGGTTCCCTGGGGCAACTAGAGATTAAGTGCCTTGCTTGTGGACACAATAACACAGTGACAGAGCATGACTTACAACTATATAGCTTTTAGGTTCCTGGTTCATCTCTGCTAACCTTGATATTAATCCTACAACAGTGTCTTCACAACTAGATATTTAACCAGATGTTGAAATTTTAAGATGCGTATTAGGCTGACAGAACACCACGGTAAGTTACCTTAAAAGGTCGTGGCATTTCAGGGCGTGTGTAGCGGAGGTAGATGAGGCCGACGACAGCCACGCCGATGAAGAGCCAGCACTTATGAAACTTCATAAGAAACTTATGAAGTTCAGCAGGCTGTAAATGTCCCCTAAGAAGAAGATCAATAGTGTAACTGGATACTGAAAGAAAGCAAAAATCGGTGCTTGATTTTAATGTCTGTATGTGTGAGAAAACATATATTGCTGACTGAATGAGTTTCAGTGCTTCTGTAATTAAAGAATTGTAATTTGTAAGTTATATAAGACTAAATTTAAGCTTGTCTGCAATTTGCTTATGGGATTAATACAGTCACCACAGTTCACACAGGTAAACCTGTATTTATGGAAGAACACATATTTACATAAAAAGAGCTCTGCTTGTACACAAGGTCAGCTATACTTTTTATTACCTATAGCAACAGGACCAAATGTTTTGATTATTAACATGATCATTTTATTTTGATTTTAAAATGGTGTTTATCCAAAATTCTGTGTGAAAAACCAACTATTCACATGTCTGAACTATTCATAGTATTCATAGGTATTCATCAACTATTCATAAGTTCTGTTCAATAGATTCACATTTGTCAAAGATTAAGTTAAACCAAATATTCTGTTATCATCTACCAGACTCCACACATCCAACCTCTACATTTGAACATTTTCATATAGACTACAGTGCTTTAGGGTTTACATAACTTTAGGGTTTACATTTTATTAGTACATGCAGTCTCCTGTCATTGCTATTCTCCACACGGAACAGAAAAAGCCACTTATCACCAAAATGTCAAAGTTGTTTCATTCTATACAATGAAAATGCATAAGGGTCACAGGCTGTCAAGTCTAGGCTGTAATTTAGCTTGGTTTAAAAAAACAATAAAGCTATAAGAGGTTGGAATCCAGGTTTCTTTACATGCTAAACAAACTAGACCTACTAGGTTATTAAGAAGTCTTTCTTCTTTTCCATTATTTTCCCTTGAGGCTTATCTTGGCTCCATATAAGCTAAGAAAGTTAGAACTATGACACTTCTAATTACTGTAATGCTTGTTGTGTAAATTGATATTAAAGCTGCAAACGAATGTGTTTATCTAAAGAGAAGCATCGGTACCGCTGACCACCGAGTGGCACATCTGTGCATTTATGACACACCAGGACAATCACGGCAGGTAATGGTGTGTGTCGGTGTATGTGAATCATAGACAGAACTTCAGAAAGCTGACCTTCTTGAGATGCCACATAAAATATCCTGTGGAGGAGAAACAAGATGGCACAACATGTTAAAACACCCACCAGTCAAGCCAAAATACAAGCCAAGGCCTTCAGAAAGTTTTATTCACAAACCTGTTGTTCTGAAAGGATCGGTTAGCAGATATGTTGACGCTAATTAGACTACATTAACTTACCTTGAGATAGCAAAAAGGCACCCGTTCATGGAGCCAAAGCAAGACAGAGCCACAAAAATGGGAACTGCGGCTGAGAAGTTGCCCATCAGCTTTTCTGCAAATGTCTATTGGGAAAGATAGACGAAGAGAACCGGAGAGAATAATGGAAAATGGGCAGGATAAAAACTCATTTTCTGAAACAAACAGAAAACAACATTGATCTTCCATTTCAAGGCTTGTTGGTGTCTATGAATTACCAGCACGGTGAAAAGGCTTTATATTTGCCATAAGAGTGAGCCTGTAGAGAGACAAGCAAAGTGAAACAGGCTGTAAATGAATGCATTACAGACGTCTAACAAGATGAGAAAGCTTTTAGAGTCTTTCATAGCCTAACAGGGGATCTCTGCAGCACAGACTCTGATGCTGTCAGTTATTTGTGAGCGATATATGATTACTCCAGCAGAGAAACATTCATTGCCAGTGGCTTTATGTAATCACATTTCCTTTACTGAGGAGAAAGGTGTTTACTCTAACAGTCACTCCTGCCAATTGCTTGAACTTAAAGCTATATCCATTTCTATACTGTCTGTCTTATTTCAGTCTTATTCTTTTTCTCTATCTTAAACAATCCAGTTGGGTTATTCACACATTTTCTGGCCTTTGCCTGTTTTGCTAAAGAGATATCTGACAGTTTTTTTTATTTAAACAATCATGCCGATTGATATTAAATTGCAGCACAGCGAATCAATGTCAACATTTAAAGAGTGAACAGATGAAGCGGACAGTGGGATTAGCATGTTTCATTTAATTGAGCTGCGACTAGCTGGGTAGCATTAATGCTAGAACAGGTGAATCTTTACTGCACTTATAGGAACATGCATTGAGCATTGCATTTGAGTTAAATGGTCCTTGCTAATGATTTTGCCATAACTGTTGTTATAGACAACAGTATTATAGTTTTGAGATGGACTGAAAGAAGGATTAACTCACCACAGCTACTGCATCAGAGGTTAGCAGCTCTTCTGCTGACATCACAGTGTAATGCCACATTTGCTAGTCTGTAGCAGATCATTACTCATTAGATCATTACCACCATGGAGATACAGATGGCAAGGGGCACCGTCCTAAGGAGTGAAAATTAATGTCAGAATGTCCAAAACTGTGGCACGGTTTTTCATGCTAAAACAGCCAAATTAAACCATCAAACCTTTTTCACATCATAGACATCATAGTTGTTCAATATTATATCTAATCACCAACCTTTCAGGATTGCCTACCTTTTCTGTCACAAAGTTCAAGTAGAACCTGTAAAGGCAAAGATCAATGTGTTCAGACACACACCATACAAAACCTCTGGGTAACCATCAGATTTTAATGGAATTAGAAGCTGAGCTCACCAGCCAGCATAGGCATATATCCCTGAGTAGAATGCTAGTGGAAGTCCAGTCAGATCTACAGTGCTGATCTCAAATGCATTCTCTTACCGTTACGCAAGCATAATATAATAATGATTAGCAGTAAGTACCATTAAACTTAACTTATATACCTCTGAAGAGCTGGTATAGCCCTGGAATAGTGATAATGGAGATGGCAAGCAGCTTGCTGAAGGTGAGGAAAACCTGGAGTCTGGCAGTCCAGCTTACACTCATGCTGTTTATGTACATCACTGCAACTGCAATGGAGAAATAATTAATTATTAATATCATACACATGAGTAAGGAATCAAGAAGCATTATAGCAGATAGCATTAGCGCATATATTTATAAGCTTAGACTTACTGATCTCGATGGCTGTGGCCAATTTGACAGCAATCATGGGGACTCCACATGGCATAAAGATGGGCTCTAAAATATAACGTCCAATGCCACAGCAATTACAGCCAAACCTGCAGGTCTATGAGAAAAAATGGTGGAGTTTTAAACTTCAGATGAGCTCACAAAATACTTTAATAGCACAGAGATCATGTCATATGTATCATGCAATCACTCTTAAGTCCCGCATATACCCAACATATATCCCCGAAGGCTTGTTTTGATGTCTTTCTCATAAACGTGTTATCCTCCTTTATGCAAAACATGTTTTCTTGCATCCTACAAATACAGCTCCATGTTTTCCCAATGGTGTTGTGATTACATATAGATGTAGGCTAAATCCATCCCATGATCCTTTGCGTGAGAGCCTATAACCAATTCTAGAACTTGTTTTCATTGTCATAAGGCACTTCATCTCTGATTTTTATTCCTTGAATACTAAAGCCTGGTAGTAATATTGAGAGATAACCTTCATTGGAGTGGGCTGGCTTGTATTTGTTCGAAGTGATGGAGGAATTGTGTATGTGTATTCTGGCTTTGCCCCAGAGAACTGACAAGAAAGATGGTTGAATGAAGAAGGCTTTACTGACCTTATAGCTATCATGTCTACCCACAACCTCACAAAAGCCATTAGTGGATCGAATGCCTCCAGAATGTATGTATAATGGCCACCAGACTTCTTAATACAGGTGCCTAGTTCGGCGTAGCACAGAGCGCCTGTGGAAGACAAACAGAAATAAGTAGACTTAGGAAGAGTTGAGAAATAAATTGGCATTAAACTCCATTATGATTATTAATGACATGAGCAGGGCTAAAGCCACCAAGATCCAGTCTTGCAGGGCAATCGCTCTAACTACTCAGAGTGCCAGTCTACCACATACACAACACCAGCAAAACACTGCTAAAGGCACATGGTTAAGTTTATTAGAATATCTATTTTCTTTCTCAGAATACAGTTACACAAGCTCTTAAACAGTTCTATACATTTTAATTCCTTAATGAAAACAAATCAAAGCCCTGCTTCACTCACAGCTCTTGACTATTGAGCCTCAAACAGTAAATGTTAAGAGAGCTTTAATAAAAAAACACTAGCAAGGCAAAAGAGTGCAAAATTTGCGCTCTGTCTGAGAGAAATTGTGGATGAATGGGCAGAGGGTTTTTTTAAAACTTTTTTTAAAACTTTTTTTTAAAATGGCGCCTCTGCTCTTCATAGCCTGCAGACACCAGCACAGAACAGAAAGCTGACAAGTGTGAAATGACTCTTGACATACACATGAATACACACACCGTCAAACAATGCTCCTCTTATACACAAACTAATTCTTCCTCGACACACACACGATGCCAAGTCAATTCCTTGACTTGTAGGAGTTACCTAACCTTATATATATATATATATATATATATTGACCTGCTTTTATGCCGACACCCTTTGGGATGCAAAACAGACACAGATGTTCTGGTCATCTTGTTTACTACATTTTACACAATCTCATACAATGAACACATAGACTGATGGAGCTCAAAGCTTGTACTCCAACACAATGATGTGCCACTGATCTACAAGAGGCCCAAATAAAAGTGTGGTGTTCTCCCTTAAAGTAAACCAAACTTCTGATAGGCTGTCATAAGTTTAAACAAATACAATGTTAAACCTCTCCTTCACTTGATTTTGTACTGTCAGAAACACTCCCCCCTTCATAATCTCATGTGTGGTTGTCGTCCTCATTTTTTCTCCTGTCCTGTAATTTTGTGTTTACAGCACAAAGTAAAGCGGATGTGTCACAGCTTGATGACGGTGTCTGGTAACCTGAGTCACGATGCCTCAGCAAATGCTCTCTCACCTTTTTTTATACCACATGCTAGACACACAACAAGACACCATGTAACTCTGGCTTATTAGTTAACGTTACAACTCCTTTTACTCTCACTCTCCTTGTTTCTTTCTCTCTTCTATTTAAGGCACATTTCGCTGCACTTGTTGAGAACGTGTGCTGAATTTCAAGCGGGTAGAATAGATTAGACTGATGACAAACTCCAGGATTGTGGACTGATTATTTGATGTTTTTGTCATGCTCTCTTAATGTTGATATAGGGTGTGAAATTTAATCTAGATCAAACCATGTGTCTTCAGCTTTAGTTACTGTACAAGTGTGTGTGGGAGAGAGAATGTGTGTGTGGGTTCAGACACAGCTTTGCCAGTTACGCTTGATACCTTGTTCTGTAAATTAGATTGAAGAAAATCTGATGCAACATTACATCAGATGAGCAAGACGCACAGCTAGGACGCATTCACTGCTATGAAACTGTTTCTTCTGATGATCTGCATGCTTTTCACAGCCTCACCGGATAATACAGTCTGAAATACACACACACACACCAAAAAAAAACACAAAAATCTTAAAATCAGAAATATACGACTCTTACTGTTTGAATGTTCTGTACTGTTCTTGTACTGTTCTGAATACTTGAGTGTACCTTTGTAGTTTTAAAGTTATAAAGTAATTCATTATTACTCCTCTACAATCTCTAAATGTGTGCTTAAATACATAAAAAGCATGTAAAGTCTGAGGCCACAGGACAAACATTTTACAGTCCACAAAGAACTTGTTATTTTCATCTCTTTTAAACACCCCAAGGAACCTGTAATGTCATGTAACTCACCCACTCAAATATCAACAAACCAATCAAAATAAAATTACTTAGTGACCTCAGCTCAGTTGAATAACAGCATTTGTTTAGCAATGGTGACTTGGACAATAGCTAAATAACAGGTACCACACAAAATATGACTACAGAAAAAAATGCCTTTTAGAGTATTTGCTTGCTTTTTTTTAATTCAATGTAAATTAAATAAAAAATAAAAACGTCAACTCATGATAACTCATGAAGTCTTAAACTTAAAAACTATGTAAACATAAAATAAAACTGGAACATAAAATGTTAAATTAGACACCAAAACAGAAATGTGATATCCTTATTTCCATTACCCCTGAATATCTATGTCTATATGACTATGTGAAAGTGTATGTCTTTAAATAGGATACACACAGCCACACTAAGGGACATTTTTCAGAGGCAAACCACAGAGGGAAACTGTGACAGTAAACACATATATCTCCAACACATTCAGAACAATTTATGGAGCAACTGACTTCAAAAACACGACTTCTATCACAGCATGCTCTCCACACGTTGAAAACAGGTTGACAAGAAGGGATATATTCTCTCCTGCACAGTCTAATAAACCATAACACAATAAGGGAGAAGGACAAATCAGCACAGGGCTGAAAGAGTCAACAGAAATCTCTAGAACCTGTATTGGTTTGCAGTTTGCTTTATCTGCAAGAAGAAAGATGGTTGGTATTCATCGACTTGTGTGGACCAAAGGAGTCTGTGTCTATACATTCCATTATTAAACTCTTATAGAAGTGTCTTCATGGAGTATCTTTAGAAGTATGACTTTATCAAAGTCCTCCTAACCTTCAAGTAAATACAGTACAGTCCAGAGAATCAGACGGCCTTCTTTGATTGTATATGCTAGGCTGCTTCAGGGAACAAATGTACAGAAGGTTAAATGTTCATCTCACTATAAAATAATTCAAAAGCAGAACAAGTGAAATAAGAGAATGATCAAACCATCTCCTCACACAGAATATGCTGGAATATTCCTATATTAAAGAAGCCCAGGGCAATTAGCCAAACATCCTTTAATCTGTTTTCCTGTCTCTCTGTGTGTGTGTGTGTGTGTGTGTCAGTCTGATTCTAGCTTGAACAGTAAGGCCTGAGGGAAGCTTGTGGAAAAGTTAATGCCTAATACTCTAGTACTAGTACTAGTACTCTCTACCAGAAGCTATGCCCAGACTAACTTTACTAAACCCCCAGTTCAAATTATCCAATTAAAACAATTACCTACACATTACCATTAAAAAATGTAATTGCCTTGGTGTAAAGAGGTGTTTTGATATGAGTCACTAACATCAGACAGACATTTGAGGCATTTTAGAAAAGGTATTTTGTATCTAGGCCATCGAGTTGTGGAGTATAACGAAAGCCTGCAGCCCTTTCATGTACTGTGTATTCAGTCACTGCTAGATATTGATCTTGTATTGTGCCACACCACTCTGTCCACTTCTGTGCTTGTGAGATTCCTTCTCTTCAAGCTTTGTGGACTCAAACCTGTTAGTTGACTTAGGGGCCCTGACAGAAGTCCTTCATGTACAATGATTCAAGGCTTATTTGATTAGTGTAAACCATCAACTATTATTTAAAAGAGTCAGATATACTGTCTTAAGATCATCGTTTCAGTTTGACTTACTACAGTCAGTGATATAACAAATAAATTATGTTGCTCAGACATTGATATTAACTGAACCGGGCTTTGGTTTGAATTTAATCCCTGTGACTGTGTCGCATGTAAACTGAATTAAGACTTCCAACCTCAATACGTCTACCTCTTTTGCGGTCCAATCCATCTGTGACTTTCCTGGGAATTCTAACCCCTGCCAACGTCTCTTTCCGCATCAGGAGAAGGAGGGCGATTGATGAGATGCAAATGAATGTTCTTTTCTCCACGGAAATGAAACAGACAACATTTATCTACAGTTCAGCTAGATGTGTTTATGAATAATCAGCGCAGTGAAAAGGCTTTAAATTTTCCATAAGAGTGAGCTTGTAAAGAGACGAGCAAAGTGAAACAGGCTGTAAATGAATGCATTACAGACGTCTAATGAGATGAGAAAGCTTTTAGAGTCGTTCAGAGCGTAGCAGGAGATCTCTGCACATGAATTCTGGTGCTGTCAGTTGTTTGGGAGAGACATATGATTACTCCAGTAGATGTTTAGAGGCTGTGGTGTATATAATCACATTTACTGAGGAGAAAAGTGTTTACTGTTTTGATGGGGAAGTTGCACAAATTTACCGTCTTTGCTTCGAAGCTCCTGCTCTTCACACGTTAACAAACTTTTACTGTACTTAAACATACCAATATGGACTAACAATGTAAACAATGTACTTTTACTAGCATGTTTTAAACCTATTGTCAGTTGGCCCCTTTTTCTATTCGAATGAACCAAAAGAAAGGTCAAACTGTCCAATTTTAGTCCAGGTTCACAATTTAATTCACTGTGATTTGTGGTGTAATACGAAATGCACTACAGAATGCCTACAAAAGGTACTGATGAGGTTGTCAATGTGGCAGCTGGCTAAGAGAGATTACATTCCCATATTTGTGGCTAAAGCAGTGAGTGCTTACATAATTTCCTGCTGTAATTTAAAAAGGTTGTCAAAAGGTCCTCTGACTTTGATGGATTTGACAATATATGTCCGCAATTCCTGTACATTTATCTTGTGCAGCTGTGACACCTGTGAAATATGAGCAGAGGAGAAGGTAACCATTTATGAAAATTCCAGAAGTGAATGATGAGCTGTGATTTGTTTGGCATTTTCACAGCTGAGTGTGAATCTCTCTGGCTCTATCCTAAGCCTGTCCCAAATTTCAGTATATATGAATATGACTGAATTGAATGCAATTGTAAATTATATTTTTTAACAGATTTTCATACAGCACACAAAAATAGAAAATAGCATCACTTTCCATAATAGAAACTGGAATTTAAGACAGCTCACTACAATACATTGAGATGGTTTTCCAACATAAAAACATAAATCATTATATTTATGCTAACACACAATACACAATCTTTAATCTAATTGACATTCATGTATAGCCATTACAGATGGCATCTGTAATCATGACACCTTTTACAATGTTTGTCTGAGACACATCTGAGGTTGTTTTTTGTGAGGGGAGATTTAATAAGAGTTCTTCCTGAGCAAGCAAATGTAATCGAATTGAGTTGGGAAGCGGGGAGACAGTTGTTGACTTTGGGCATGGCGATTTTGCCCCTCATAGCTGAATTAGCAGGAGCAGTTCAGGGAGGTCTCTGTTAATTTAACAGCGCTGTGCCCCAGAGCTGAGATCCATTAACCCCACAAAACCAGTAACGCCACATATGAGCAAAAGATCTCACAGTAGACTTTTATCTAGACATTGAAAGCACACCATAAATTAGCTTCCAAATGCTAGCCTTTAGTCTTTGATACCTCCACTAAGACAGAAAACAAGCTCAACAGGCAGACATTATATATTTCAAGGGTTAATTATGTACCAGTAATGTAGCCCTAATTGCTGGTACTTAGCCAATGAGTGGGTGTGCTTTTTTACCGCTGTTTTCTACTCTCACTGCAGGTGAGCTTTAAGCTTGTCTTGTTTCATGTTCAGAGCTGATGAAATGGTTTAACAGTCTTCTAAGATCTGTGGATCAACCCTCGTTGAGACATGTTACTAACACAAAAAACAGCAAAGACATGGACATACTGCAAGTGTCCTGGGGGAAAACGAACAGTCAGACAGTTGTTATTTTTAAATTAACCATCAATAGGGTGACCAGGGCCAATCTTGTCTGGGCTTGAGTCATGGGCAGGTGGTTTATTTTGTGATAATGACCATGTGACTACATTATCCCACTTATGGCAGTACATGACTACTTAGCGAATAAATTAATAAATGGGCTTGAAATATTTATTAAATTTATTATGTATTGAAAAGCAAAAGACCACAGCTATTGTGAGGCACGTGTAGGAGATTGGTTGCTAGGAAGAACAGTCAGTTACATTTGAAATACTAAACATAAATGTTGGGAAAAATTTTGATGTAACATGCACACAAAGTTCTCTGCAGTCTACCACTGTTTTAAAACCTCCATTAAAGCCTTGCTTGCGCACGCCACACTCCCCCACACACAAACTCACCAACCAGGGCAGTACGCTTGCAGTATGCCACCCCTGCTGTAGGTCTATGTGATGGCTAAGTGTGCAGGAGAACAAAAGGCATATAGCACAGACTGTAATTACACATTCACTCTCCTTTGCGAGTTTCCTGCAACAGCAAGATTTAAAAAGGGGGGGGGGGGTTGGGGGGGTTGTATCAAAGCAACCAGAGGGGGTCAATCAACAGCATCAGCCCTTAATTTCCTACAAAATGATCCTTCAGCACTTCAGCTTCCTAAGCCAAAACGTGATTTTTACAGAAAGCGAAAAGCGTGAGGCAGGGAGCGTCTGCAGATGTATGCAGCTCACATAATGCCATCACTCGCTGCCCAGCGAGAGAGAAAAGCGGCAGCTCTGGTTTAATCCACCTCAAACCTGACAGACAACACAGCTCTGATTCCACTTTAATTGAAGACATTTTATTTGATTTCTTTCTCTCACTTATTTTCTCTCCCATGTTTCATATGTTGGGAATAAAACAGAGGCTTATAGCAATTGCTCTCTCATTTTCTCTGCTGCACTGATCCATCAGCCGCTACATATTAAAGGAGTCACGGGAAAAATGAAAGATGCATGAACAAAAGACACAAGAAGAAAATGAACCATTAAAGGCTTGTATTGTGAGGCTGGAAGACAGAGGCACCAATCAGACCTCTGTTCAGTGATTGCTTTACAGAAAAGGCAAGGAACTTGAATAATCTGTCTGTTTATTTTATCAGGGCAAAGCGCTTCCCGATATTACTGCAGAACAGTCTAATCCTGTGAACTCTCAGGAGGACAGCTGCTTTAACACGGATGTGTGGGCTTGAATTAGGATGCTTGGTGTGAACTTATTTAACGCGTTCATTGCACACTGGTTTTCAGAGGAATGAAAACCTTTCTTTTTCTAAATACTAATCAGATCAGACTGGTTTGACATGTTAAAACAATAAGTAAAATCAAATGAGTCCCCAGCACTGATACAGATAGCTCACATGAAGGCCAAGACGTACCTACAGCCATTGTTTTTAAAACAGTTAGCAGGTTAAAAGTTGGTTTAGCACTTATTTGTAATGTATTTTCTTATGTTATTAATTTGGAATGTCTTTGCACATCTACTTTGAATTTCTTAAAATTCAATATTAATGAAAATATTAATATATTTTAAAGCTATACATTACATTTGGCTTACATTTGGCAGACACTTTCATCCACAACTTACAGCACAGTGTTTACATTTTATCAGTATGCTTGTTTCATGGGAATCAAACCGACAACCTCTGTGCTGCTAACCGCTGTGCTGCTCCACCAACAGAGCTACAGGAACACTGTATCATCCAACCTTATCTGCACTACAGAGGACTAATGACATTTATCATATTAACTGTCATAGTAGCCATAGTAAAGTCTGTGAGATTTCATGTATAGTGACAGCTACTCAATACCACGTGTATCACCTTTTAGCATTCTCTTCTACTGCTGGTCTCTTCTGACCATCACACATATCGACGTGTAACAAAAGTGCTGAGATATGCTTACAGAACACACACATGACCCGAGTCAATTCTGCTTGAAATATTATGCTTTACTCTTCAGTCTGGGCAAAGTCAAGATGCCAATGAGGAATTAGAGATAAAGTGAATTATATCAACCAACTTAAAGTGACATAGATTGAAAGAGAAAGACAGAAAGCGTGTGAGAATTTAAAGTTAAATGACATTTCCCCTCAATTAAACTTCAGAGGAACTGGCATGGCACCGCAAAATAATGAGGATGACTCAGAGAGACCCCTGTCAGACGCACAACCCATGGTACACAGTTGGATTGGGAGATGTGGTTTAATGTAAGACAGGGCCATATGAAGTCCTCAGATAACACTCATACTTTTCCTCAACTGCCTCTCAGAGAAAACTTTGAAATCATGACAAATTCTGTTACGCTTTCAGAAAGCAAAGTGTTCTAAAGTTTCTAATGTGTATCTCTAACATTTGAGATTGATGTCATGACACTTGCCATTTTTATTAAGCTTTATAGAGCTCCAAAAACGTTTGGTAGGAGTATGCATGCACTGTTCACCATACTGCATACTTCTATCATTAGCATCTAGCTATGTTTATCACCATAATATGCATTACATAACTTTTAGGTTAATACAATTAAACAGCTGAGCCTTGCATTTGCCATTTTCTGCAACAACAAAAGCAACAAAAAGAAAACAAGCATTTCTTTGCTTGATATACATGCACTTCTGAGGGCAATTTTACACCCTCACATATATAGTCAAACAGTTTAAAGTATAAAATATAGTTTAAACTGCATCCAAAGTGCTTCTTGCTATTACAAAGGATAATCTTATGTTAAGTATAGGGCATAATAAACATAAAAATTCTACTATAAAAACTCTGTCTATGTGAGTTCTTTACTAACATGTGTACTGTGCGTGTATGTGTATAAATAGAAGGAGAGAGACAGAGTGAGAGCTGCATGGACAGTTGTTATGTCTGTTTTCTCAGACAATGCATCTGCTTTAAAGCCACTGGGTTTTGTCTCTCTCAAGCTTCATTACACTCCTAAACACACAAGTCGAATACAGGGGTATCCACGCAGAAAGTCTCTGTGTTTCTGTGGTAAGCCAGGTCTCGCTTGTCTTTTTCACAGTATCAAACGCTGAAGAAACAATCATGTTTTGTCTGCCAAAACGCAATGCCTTGCTTATCAGGTCCTGACAGCTGTCCTGTCAAACGCTTGTTTGAACAGCTCCAGTTGCTGACTTCAACAATCCAAAACACACTCACTCTCTCTCTCTTTCTCTCAGCAGTGGGCGAGAAGGGGGGCACACTATTTTTTGCCCACTAATAACTATTCATTCTGCTCTCACTGTTCACTTAAGTCGCTTAAATTTTGAAAGGAATGTTGTATTTTGACTACTAGCTAAGCTTGTACAGCTAGTTTTAAATTGGCTTCCCCAGCACTATTGCGTACAAACCAGCACAGATATGCCATTATAAAGTGTGTGACAGGTATTTTAATGAAAAAAGTTTTACCATATTACTGTTTCACAATAGGTTAATGGTTACATGTGGCTCAAATTAGTATTAGTTCAAATGTGCTGTTAAAAATCAGATGTACTCTTTTGCATTAATCAACTGCTTTCTACAAACAGAGCCACTGTGATCATATACATTTATGTCTGCACTATTTTACATACGTCCAACACATATGCCTTCAATTAGTTTATGATACAACAAATATTTTAACCATGACCCTAATTTATCATTGTCTTACATAATAAAAGCTTCTACTGTCATATTAAAGCTTTGCCATACATCACAGAAATAGATATGTCTAAACTGTGACATTTATGTTAGGTTAACAGATGAATCCGCTATAGGCAGAACGGCTTCTGCGAAATTCAGATTTCATACCAAAACACCTTTTTACACACGCTCACACACCCTCAAGACGTGTCTTTCATCATGCATATAATGTATGCACTCTGACCTCATTGTTATTCAGAGTGGATTTGCGTTATTGTGTGGACTCTTCTAGCCCAACAGAAAAGCTGAGGAGAATGCTAGCTGTGGGCCACTGGAGTGCTTTTCTTAGTAGAGGAAATGGAAATGATAATAATACACAAGAAAGACTAAGCCAAGACAACAAGGCACGGCTAAACTAATTGCTGGAGTAGGGATTTGTTATGTGAATACCATGCATAATTCTATTATTCCACATTAGAAAAGAAGCATTGCATTATTACAGGAAGTGAGTTCTAAGTTCTCTCACACAGGCGAGTACAAACTAGAGGGAAATCATCTGAACATTCCACTAAAATATGAAACGAGTAATTATATGATATGATGTAATAATAATGAATATTCGAAGTGTATTGCAGCTGTGGGCCTTGATCATCATGCATGTTCTTGTTGATGGGCTACAGGGAAATCATAGAGAAAAAGTCTTCAACATCTTATTGGCTTTGAAATTCTTTGAAATCTTAAGGTGAAGTAATATTTTGATATTAAAATACTTTCTTCCATTCCAACTTAATATGCAGTGATAACAGTTCTTGACAGTATTCATACGTTAATATCCTGACAAAATATACATTGTTGTAGCTTTTTTACAAACCTGACAGTGTACTGAAGCCACACTGGCTCAACCAATGACCAGGGAATTTTCTGAAATGCACATGTATAATAGAAACTGACCATTCATGCACTCACATCTCAAGCCAGCAGTTTCTCAGTCACAATCTCTCACTTTTTTCTGCATTTTTTCACACCTGCTTCTTCTGTTATTTCATCAACCGCTCCTTATCTGAATCACCGAACCCCTTGTGCTGGAGGAAACAGATGTGAACGCAAAGTGAATTAACATCACATTCTCACCAACACTTTTCCTCACAAACCGTCTGTCATAAAGACCTAGCAAAAGAGCTGTTTAAATCATGGACAGTAGTTAAAAACTATTTCCTGCTGTGTATTACGCACTAGAATGTCGATATTGGAATATTAGTAATATCTTCTGGAGTCTTTGAGATATGATTTTGTCTCTATAGTGTTGAATTATGTTTTGTAATCATCTAGTCGAAAATTTGCTGATCCAACTTCACCTGCAGACAAGAGTGTCTCTGGGTGATTATATAAGAGAGAGAGAGCAAGGAAAAGAAAAAGAGAGAGAGAGAGAGAGCAAGAAAGAGAGAAAGAGAAAGAGAGAGCAAGAAAGAGAGAAAGAGAAAGAGAAANAGAGAGAGAGAGAGAGAGAGAGAGAGAGAGAGAGAGAGAGAGCAAGGATCACTCAACTGATTGCATTTAGACTGATTGGATTGGATTCTGTTGAAAAGACCAATAATTAGTATCACCTGCCCGGGCTATGACCCCATTTGGTTACAGGGAGATAGAGACGGGTGGGTTGCCATGTTCTTCTGTTTTAATGTCTCTGGCTTGGTTTGGAATTTAATATTAACTTGCTGAATACTGTGCCATATCCTGTCTGTTATTTTTAATAATAAGTGAAACAAGATATGCAGTATTCCATAACAAACATTGTAGACTTGTTCCACATGGCCTCAAGTTGCATGCTTAATTCAAGGAAGTCTATAATACCTGGAAAATGCTGTCCATTAGCGTTCCCATTCATCTTACTTGCAGTTGCTTGACTGGCGCCTGTTCTGCTAGAAGTACATGCTTTGTAATCTGCCTGGTAACTGAGTTCTGCAGCCAGGTGTTTTTTAAGCCAATTACCTGACACGTTAATATCATGTGACTAATTACTATGAAACCACAGCAAATGACAGTGCTGACTGTCTAACAGCAACACAAGAATCTGGTCCCAAGCCTTGCATTAATGACTATCTTGAGATGCAACAGCAAAGAGGAAAAGCAGCAAAGAGGAAAAATTGGCTAATGGAGAAAGAAGCTTTCTGCAACCAGATGGTGCAGTTACATCAACTGGACTAACAGACAAATTTTCTTTAAAAGTTGGGTAGTCAATTTTTTCCAGAAACGTTTTTTGTTATGTTGGTTAAAAGTCTCTTTACATCCTGAGCGTGATTACTAAGTAAATCTTCTATGGAAGCCGCAGGACCATAAAATGTTCTTCAAGTCGTTGCGTTTGGTTTGAATGGATGTGCTACTTGCATGTCAAACTATGTATTTGCATACCTCCGCACACCCTGTTCAATCTTCCGTCACGTGTTGGATGAGGCATGACTTTGAAGAGTGCTCTGGGGTTTTGTGCCTGTCAAAAAAGCTTTTTTCAATTGTTAAGCCAACATTGTGTAACAATGCCCTAACATTACTAGTCTGGTAAAATAATTGTTCAGAAAAAAAAGGTTTAGCACATTGCATTATGGAATACAGTTCTACACAAGATAAGCTTTGTTATAATGCTCATTTTGCAGTAGATCTCCTGGGTTTCATATGCAAACCAAAAAACCTTGCATACTATAAATATACACACTATATACTACAGCTACAGTAAGAGTTGTATGGTAGTAAGATATTGAAATCATACCCCACGTCTCTCTCATCCTGCTTTCCTCTCACTCATTCCAGCTGTGGCAGAACCATCAAAGAACAATGTAAGGCTCCAGTCTCTCCGCTTGCATGATTGCTACAGCAATATTCAGCCCCACTGAGAAAGACACAGCAGATGGAAGGAAAGAAAGTGGGAGAACTGATGGAGACCAAGTGGTGTAATTATTTTGGAAAGATTGGAAAAGCCCTATTCCAAAACTCAGGCTGTGACATGCAAGAGGAAAGACACTGAAAAAGTGATAGAAAATGAAAGCTTGGACGAGACAGGGAAGCAGGAAAATATCAAGGGCTCTTTTTTGAGCATAGCAGAACAGACGCCTTGCTGTCTCATGCATACACAGCGGCACAGAAAGAGAAGACAACCTCAGAAAAGTCAAATTAAAATGTTCGAACTGGAGTGTTTCTTCTCAAAGCCTCATCTTGCTCATCCATTTGAAAAGCCAAATGCGGAAGCACAGAGACAGAAGCTTCCTGATAACATGAATTATATATTCACACCTTCCCTCACGCCGACAGAGGAGCCACGGGCACAGAGCCAAATGGAGATTCATATTGCAAGATGTCTCTCTGAGATCTGCACCCATTTATTTCCTCATTTATGGCTTTTGTCATGTGACACATTTGGAAGACGTGTTTAAGGAGATGAGTGCGTTTGTAGTCAAATAACCCCACACGTCACATCATTATGAGAACTTGGGCCTTGAAAACTGCATGTTTTAAAAAACATGTTTAGGTACCAATTTGGATGAATAACCAATCAAGATGTCATACTGTGGCATGTGTTTTCTTCCAATTAGTTTGTTTTTGTTTACTACACAGAATTTCCGGTTTCTGCTAGTATGGCCCAGCCATGCTGTTTTCACATTTCTGATAACAATGCAAGTTTGTCTGTGGCTATGAGAGATGTTTTTTTATAATTGCAAAGCATATTTCACATGCAAATTGCGTTTATAAAACTCAAGCTTGTCTGATTCATGGCTGACCACTCAGTAATTATTGTGTTTCTGAAATGTGACTTTTTTTGTTCAGGCTAACTATAATTGAACATTATTAACGATACGTTATGAATGTGCCAATCACGCATGCAATTAAAATATTTCAAAACCTGAGACAGCACAACTGTCACATTGTTTCTGCTAATTGAACATAGTATAAAGACCACCTAGGACCACCGTGAATTTTCATGTTTTTGCATCCTTTTTCCTGTTCTGGCTGCTGGACTACCAAAATGTCTCATAACTGGTGAAGCTTGTAAACCAGCATGGATATCCTGGTTAACAGAAAGTTATGGCGGTTAGACAAATACAAGCACCGGCTACTAGTGACCAGCTATGCAAAGTTCACAACTAAGCTTTGTTCACAACATAGTTAGCTACATTTGTTTCGCAGAAACATAAGATGTATGCAAAATGAATGAACACAACATTACATCTTCCTTACAAACATTAATATGCAAAGGAAGCCTTTAAAATCATGCACTGAAGGCTGGTGAAGATAGCTAAATATGAGATACTTGCTGGTAAACTAGAAAGAAACAAAAGTACATTAATACCCATGAGACCAGTATTCTTAACACAAGGAAAGCCAACAGGTTCACATTCAGTTTAAATTGACTGCTGACTGCACAGAACACTTCCAGAACTGTGTTTCTTATGTAAAGAAAACTGTTACAGTGGCGATGACAGATATATGGACAAAATGCTATATAATGCATACACACTCATACTTGGTCTAACATTCCTCTGGCTAGGTCTGAGTCCTACTTATTTGTCGTTTATCTTCATTTTCAAGGTATAAGCTTTAGCTAACAATATCTGAGAGGAGAGGATGTTTCTGTACGCCAATCTTGTCTAAGTGTGGCTATTGATTTTGCCACAGGTGCAAACTAATAACTGTAATCTACATTCTGCTTGTGTCTGTGTGTGTATGTGTGTGTGTGTGTGTGTGTGTATGTATGTGTCTGTGTGTGTGGTCTTTACACCATCTTCATTTGCTGCAATCACCTATTGGAGGAATCCTTTATCCGCCTGTAAGGAAATCAATACCACAATGTCAACACAAACTTTCATTTGACACAGACAGGCTAACAAGACGCAACAAAAACATTTCAAAGCAATACATCAGTAAACATGAATGAGTACACAAACACAGGGCTATAAATATGATAACACTATGATAACATGTTCACTATGGGTGTAACAGTATTTAAATCAAACCAAAAACGCAATACGTTACGGTCTTACACCCTGTGACCCCTGTTGCCCCAGCCTTGGCCTATTGTTGAGGCTGATCTCACAAAACTTGTAAATAAATACATCTGTCATTCTGTAATTTGATTAAAAGTGTGAAAAAGTACAAAAAAACTATATAAAAAGGGGGATTTATTAGCTCCTCCTAAAATGCAGGGATAGTTTTTAATGTCCTCCTACCAAGAATTATTATTATTATAAGGATGCTAGTACTAGGCCATGAACCAATGAGTTGAACCATAGCACTGGTATATTGTTACACCCCTAATGTTCACACACACAAAAAGCCTTGAGGCCCTGAGGTATGTTCACTCAACCCAACCTACCCAAAGACAACATGCATATAATCACCCCAGCCAATGGCCTAACCACCCTCAGACAACAGATCTGGGACCAGTGGCTTTCCTATGGTTAAAAAAGCATAGAGCAAAGTTTTTACGACAAAATAAGACACCTGAAAAACAGGGCCCCTGCCTTGCTACAAAAAATGCAATTCACATAGTCTTACAACTTTTCTGTCAAATGCTGTCTGTCAATAATGAATTAATAAATGCCCTTCTGAAGCCTGTCCTAAGTTTTAGCCTGCCATGCGGAGTCCTCCTGTGTGCAGTGCTTGAGAAAATAATGTGCTGCTCAGAGTTTTTCTCTCTCTTTATGGTAACAGAACGAAGCGACGACTGCTTTGTTCTGTCAGGAGGCATGATGTTCAATTTCACACTGATTGACTTGTGGGATCAGCTGTCTCTCTTCAGCTCAGCTAATGTTAAATGCATGGCTCCTCTCTACATGGCTGCAGGGGGGATCAATATGAGCACTAGGCCTCCAGGAATGGCTCTAAACCATCTTTAACCCCGGTCTCAGGTTTAGGACCACATCTAAAGCCCCGGAGGTCAGTCTGGAAACACAGAGACCCCAAGGCACAGTCAACAACAGACAGATTTGGAATTTTGTAATAAGGAGTGAGTGAGGAAAAAAGAAAGCACTCAGCTACTAAGTGTGAACTGACATTAGATCATTTGGAGGGCCCATTGTTGGGTTATTCTTGGTTTTGTAGTCTGTAGAGACCTCCAATGACTTCAAGTGCAAATTACAGACACGTGTATACACACTCACAGCATAATTCATAAATGGAAGCGGTAGGCCCACTTTGGCTCTAAGGATATTTCTCACAAAGCAGTAATAGCCCTTCATTAGCTGAGTTTTAATTTGTGAATAAGTGGGTGGTTAACAGTAAATTAACACAGAGAGGCATATTGAGCACATTGGGACTCACCATTCTCAAACAACACACACACACACACACACGCACAAAGTAATTTGTACCACTATTACTGGGGACATCTCATAAACCTCTTTTGTTTATGAGATGCAAAACACAGTATGGAGGCTATGCTGGTCTTAGCATTGAGTATTTCAATATGCCAGTGCTTTGCAGCTATGACTAAACTTGTGTTCACACTTAAAGCTTAATTTTGTCTTTTCCCTGTTTAAGGTGTAGAAACAACTTTAAATAAACCATTGACAGGTTGAGATCTCTGAAATGTGTAGACTGTGTTGCTTGCTTTATGCCATTTTGTGGCACATTGCTTTGGTTGATAAAGCGAATAATTACCTTTTGATTTGACCAATGGCAGACAAACATAATGTTTGGAAACCATATTGAAAAACACTCAATATCTGCAATTATATGATACTAAAATCCACACTTGATTTTTACAATTTCTGTAACCCAGTTAAAGGGAAATATCATACTTCAGCCAATATGAAAAACAAGTGTGGCAGGTTAATTTGACTCAGCACCCAGCACACTAATGAAGACAGTATTTGTGCAACTCATTTACTGACCCAGCACAGAGACATCACTAGGGACTTCCTACTATCAATACACACACAAAAAGAACAGGTCCACTCATAAACTGGGTGATACCTGATGTGGGCAGGTGACAGAGATCTTTGTCAATATTTTGGTAAGGGGCCAGTCACAGATTCCCAAAGTGTTCTTCAGAAAGACAGCAAGAGAATAACTAAAACTCTCACACAGACTAAACCACAATATTGTCCTTCACTTCACACAAATCCCACACACTTCAAACTACCAACCACAGGGCACAAGGTCTTGTCAAGACCAGCAGCTAAATTTTGACACGACCGTGTCCTTCTATTTCCAAATTCGCACTATCATTTGGTGTCCAGATTGTTTCTGATCTCTAGCATGACACCGGGTCTGAAAGGGTTTCTGCACTTTCAAAGGTTGACTGAAGACAGAAACTGTTTCATAGTGCACAGTGGTGTGTTTCAAAGGCTTCCAGGCTTGGACTATTTGTCTTATGTAATAGCGCTGTAACTGAACATGCCTTTTGGTTAAGTCTGCTCCCTTAAATCCAGTTCTTTAGCCCTTTTCTTCATAGTTAACGCTGTACTCCTCCACAAATCGCCACTGTCCATAAAGGTACCAGGAGGTGCTGCTGTCACTCTGATACCGCAGTGCCATCTAATGGTGAAAAATAGAGGGTGTCTTAAGATGAAGGTAATAGAGCGAGACAGTGAGAGCAAACAGGAGAGAATCAATGTAATGTAAATATTTAAACTGAAGCACATGGAAAGGCAGATCAGAAATGAAGCTGGCTGGTAATAATAGCTGATATTGGGAGCTTGACAGGATCTCTAGTGTTTATTTATTTGGTTGTATGTTATATAATATATTATAATGTGTTGTTGTTTGTATGTTTTTGAAATTATGTATTTTTATGCTGTTTTCTGTTGTTTTTTTCTGTCTTCTTTCATGTTAAGTTGTTCAGCGTATGTTTTCTGTTGTTATGTTGTTTTATGGTATGGTGTTATGTTGCTTCATGAATGCTTTATGTTATATGTCATGTGCTCATAAGATAACATAGCGCATCACATAACGTTACAGATTTTTTACACTTTTTTCTCTCTCACCCCTTTCATTCCTTTCATCTTATCTCTTTATCAGTTGTAGTTGAATGTAAATAATGCTGGTGTGACCCCTCGCCCGTGAGAGCCACCAGCTCCCGGATGGGTAGAGCATAAACTGATAAAAGGAAAGAGGAACAAGCACAGGTATTCCTGTTCACACTGATGACTAAGTCATCTTCATCGCACCATCATTCAAGTGAAAAGTAAACACTGAAAATGAGGTACATGAAAGAGGCAGAGAGATCTGAGGTACAGCCTTAAAACTGCTTGGTCTCCACCCAATCCCATTGACACTCACCAATACTAAGCTTATGTGATTCTCTTACAAGACTGGAAGCTATTAAGCTAGGCAGCCTTTTCTTGCCAAACAACACTCCTGTGATACTGAACAGCTTGTTTTAATGTTGTGCTTGTATGAGATGCAGTGTCACAACACCCTGTTTAAAGATAAAACCGGCACTGTTTGAATAAACAGTAAAAACTCCAAGGACTGTAAGAAAGTGAGGATATCAATATGAAAGAAAGAAAGAAACCATCATGCACTATGACTTCAGAAAATGACTATAAAGTGTGACAGATCTACATGCGCAATACAGAAAAGAAAACATGCTTCCATGAAAACATGGTCTGCATTTGATTTGAAAAGGTTGTTACATTATTACAATAATATTTAAAGCCCTTTGCAAAACCTCTCTCATCTCTTTCTAATCACTGCTATATTACAGTACAGCCCTGGAAAGCCATCAATACAGTCCCCAAGTCATTTCTTTTGTATTGCACTGGTCTATGATAGTCTGTGCAAGTGTCAGCAGTAATATGTTTTGCTTCAGTCTGACATATGAAAGGGAAGATATAGTGAACTGTAGAGATGTCACTAAGCCTGAATAAGACCAAATAAAAAGTATCTTCATTGCACAAGGTGTGTGCGTGTTGTTAATATTTCTGGGGGGTTTTTCAGGGTAAAACAAAGAGAAAGAGAGAGAGAGAGAGAGAGAGAGAGAGAGAAAGTCTGAGTGAGATAAAGTGAGAAGAGCACAACAATACATTACAAGCTTGTGTTCACTCCATACGCTGGTCTAGACTGTTAAATCTTTAATCGCTTTAATCGATTACACTGAAGTCAAATTCTGAAGAGTTCTTTACTTGTTTACAGTAAGAGTTGTTTGTTTATTAACAGAATCATTCTTGTTCTATCTATCTGTCTGTCTGTCTGTCTGTCTGTCTGTCTGTCTGTCTGTCTATCTATTGCACAATGATTTCTAACAAAACAGTGGCACATTTATTTAGCATGTATTTTAGTATCAGTGAATATTCAATAGTGGTAAATGTTCATTTTCCAAAAATCAACTTTGTTGTGCCAAATTACACAAATAACTCCACACAATAAAAAGTATCATATTACAGAAATGACCCGAGCATGAAGAAGGCAAAGGTCTAGCATACTATACATTCCTGTGCTGTGCTTTCTGCATAATGTGTTTGTGCACATGTGCAAGTCTTTCATCAGGTGCTAGCAGGCCAAGGCTGTTAATGTAACGCACACACGACTTGGCGGTTCATATTTTTGTGCGCATTTTGATTTATTGCATTTTGCTCTGAGACCCTGTTGTGGAGCGTTGAACACTTGTGGGTTTATAGCTTGTTTTTCTCTCCCATTTTCCTCCAAGGTTGAGAGGAGATCAGACCACAGCAGAACACAGAGTTATTAATTACTTCAGAGTTTCAAGGATGCTGCTAAATTTGAAAAAGACTGAGGTCAGAAGCTCAGAGAATCACTCATATATCGCTGTAAACACTAATTCCGGCAATTTCAGACAGTGGTCATTCTCTTATTAAACCTCTGATGTTGTTGTTGCTGCAACAACAACATCAATAGACATCCTTGGGTCAATAGAAATTAAATCAGAGCTACACATTGATGTACACAGACTTTCTTCATGGTGAAAGTCAGTTTGATGGTGCCAGTACATAAACGCAGCAACTCAAAGACTCTGATTAATATCTCTGCTGTTGTCCAGAAATAAATGCATATGTTTGATTCTTCATTCTCTAAAAATCGAAGACAACTTATTAATACATTTTCAGTAACGAATAACGTCTTTAGAATTCACATGAAGAGAGCGTATTCTCCGCATTTGCGATGCGCCTCAGGCTAAAGCATAAACTCGAGATATGTACTTCTGCTCATAACAGTCCGTTTCAGAAGTTCTGCTGCCCTTCAAGCACAAAGCCCCAAACCAGACCCCTCACTTCATAATTTACCTCAGGCACTCAGCTTCACTGCAGGCTATAGACATATCACAGAGAGCACAGCTACTGTGGAAGTTAAGAAAGATAGCTAGGATGAGAGAAAAAGAGCGATGCCCCTTTAGGCAAAATGAAAGGCTAAAATAAGTTAACTGCTATTCCTCCTCTGCACCGCAGATAATAATATCTAATGTAAAGGGAAAAAACAGCATTATCTGTTTTTAACATAAAACTTGTTTGTTTGCTTAAATTGACTCTCTATGGCACATTCTCTAATAACTCTGATATGTCTTAATAAGATTCTTCTGAAAAGGACCTGCACTCTGAAAAATGTCCTCAGGACTCTTAAACACGGTCTCTAAAACCCACCAGAACATCCTTGAATTAGAGAGCGTGGAAAAGGTGTGTAAATCAGAGCATTGGGAGGAGGTCGAAGCCTGCGGTAGCATTTCTCTAATAAGAAGAAAAACACAAACACTTCTATAATTGTTTTTATGATGCCTCTCTCCTGTCCTGAAGGCCTGATGAAGGAAATCAGCATAAAAGATAATTAAAAAGTTTCACAGAAATACCCCAATGTGTGTCTGCCATCTGAGTCTCTCTTCCTCCATCTTTTCCCTCCAGTCACAAAAATGGAAATAAGGTTTTAGCACCTAAGCGTTTAAACCTGTGAATGGCTCCATTTACACTTGATGATAAACCACATCTTGAAATACTTTCAAGACAAACCGATTGTGCTTTTTAAATGCAATAAATTATAGCTTGTTGCTGTCTCATTGCTAATGAAGAATCTTAAGAATGCATTATTACCTGAACTCCGCAGGGTATCGTTTCATAGTCTGAATTAGGTTAACTTTGTATGGTAGAGACCTTAATGCATTCTAATGAAAACATAAGTGTTCAAACATCTGAGCACATAAAACAACACTTCATCTTCTCCCTCAGGGATTTTCAATGGCATCTTAACGGCCTATTCATGTGAATAACAGGTTATGAAGAATGCTACATTTGCTAACATGCAAAAACATCTTAGCAATGGTCAGCAAATGTGTATGTACAGTATGTATTTGTGTTTGTGTGTGTGTGTGTGTGTGTGTGTAAGTGGTCATGTTTGTCAAGTAAGTGAAAGTCACTCTGTGGAGCTGTATATGGTTATGATGTTGCCATGTTATTGTTAATCCTTCTTGAAGTAAATTTTAGACTGCAGACCACAGGAAACCTGGAAATGCAGCTGACCAAGCCTACAGTAAAATATGATGGTAGCAACATCTTGCTGTTTGGCTCCCTTTCCCTATCAGCAAATAATGGACATTTAAAAAAAAAAATCAAGAAATAATTGTCTCAGGTCTGCTGAACAACAGACTGAACAACCTTAAAAAAACAACCTCTTCTTTCATTTGTTTCCCTCTCCGTCTCTCGCTTCAAATCGAATGACCGCACCAGGCTTATAATTGCAAAGCTGATCTGTGGCCTATCATTGTACAGAATGAGGGCCCTGCTCTCTTTTCACCCGTGTCAGGACAACAGCGGCTACCAGGCTCTGATCCAGTTTGCATCGATTGCCCCTGCACACCAGCTGTTAACATTTGAAATTCATTTCATTATTAAAGCTACACGGGAGACTGAATACAGCAGATATATCCTTTACCGTTATCTCTACATTGCTCATTTCCTCCTCATTCTCCCAAGATTCTCCGTAGGCAGCACAGCAACTCTGAGTCATCATGTAATGTTGTTTAATTGGAACACATCCGTCCCCCTGACCCCAGACGGCTGCATTAATGTCTCACTTTGCTAAGCAATGAACAAGATGGTCTGATGGAGTCTCAAATCACCTGGTCACCTTAAAGGAATAGTTTACCAAAAACAAAAATGTCATTATTTCTGTTTTATGTGGAATGTAAATACAGAAATTTCATGTATTCTTTTAAAGTTAATATTTAACATGCCTTTCAAGCTCCAAAAAGAACAAAAAAGCTTCATAATAGTAGAACACAAGACTTTCTGTATTACATTTTTTAAGCATTAGCGTTGTGTGCAGAATGTAACTCATTTTTAATTGTACAGAAAAAAGGACTGTGAAATTTCTGCAGGATAAAACAAAAGG
Source organism: Yasuhikotakia modesta (assembly GCA_036877545.1). Classification (NCBI taxonomy): domain Eukaryota; kingdom Metazoa; phylum Chordata; class Actinopteri; order Cypriniformes; family Botiidae; genus Yasuhikotakia; species Yasuhikotakia modesta. The sequence goes on along the minus strand of JBAJNP010000938.1, from coordinate 10,469 downwards.
AAGCAGCTTTTGTAATGACATAAAAGAATGACATTTTTATTTTTGAGTGCACTGTACCTTTAAAACCTCTTCTCACGAAACTTAAAAGGCACAGCAGAAGAGCCAAGCCACCCACATCCCTCCCCACGACACCGGCAATAGACAGGTCATCCTCAAATCCTTCCTCTCATCCAGCTCAAATCAGTCTCACTCTCTTCCCCTCTTTCATTCCCCAGAGGTACTGACTGAAGGTCTTAACTTGTGAATGGAGGCGAATAGCAGAAATCACACCCCTGGGCTTTTGACCGCCTCATGTGGGAGAGAGAAAGAGGAGAGAGATAGGTAGTAGAGACGGAAATCTCGGAGAGCCACGTCCGATTGGGTTTCCACTAAGAGCCTTTAGAAGGCGGATGACTCAATCAGTGGCATTTCCAATGGGAGGCCAGAAGTTTTCCAATGGGATGCAGAAGCACTTTAAGCTTCTAAATGATGGCAGAATGAGGCCCAAACAGCTTGAATGAAGCTACCTCATTGTTCCTAAGACAGGATCACCTGTATTACAGCATGGCAGCCCACATACAGTAAGTCCAAATTTGATTGGATGACCCACATTCAAAGCTGCTGTAAAATGCTGTATTATACCCACCTGTGATTAGAAAAGTTATTTGATTCTACAGTAGTAAAACAAGATTTAACATTGCTTGGCAATATCTACATTGAACTACTGTAGATAAGTTGGCAAAAGCCTTATTTAATTTGATCATTATTATCATCAACAGAGCTATAATCACTGCATCAACGTGCAGTAAACATTAATTTACCCTAATCCCAGTAAAATCCTGGTTAGATTCAAATAATTCACTGCCTTTCATCCTGTAATTTCCTTAATTAAATAACAAGAGGTTGATAATGCAAGTGACACATGGATATGATTTTCAATACACCTAGTAGAGTCTATTTATGTGGGAGCACAGAGGTAATGCTTTCGGGCAATGTCTGCAGTTAAGTAATGGTAAAAGCAAAGCATTTAGTGTACATCTGTGCAATCACTAGGGTTGTATTGACCACAAAGATTAGATTTGCCATTTGCTGGTGAGAGTGCAGTTTAAGACTGGAGACAGGCGAGCAACGGTTTACCATTGCCCCAGCAATAACAGGAACAAGGATAAAGAGAATATATATATTTGTATGTGGGCAGGTGTGCCTGATGTCAGACGTACACTAAACTGTTTATGACTTAAACCGTCTACCTCAGTGTGAATGATTCTAAGGTAAGCATCTGTTGCCTCCAAAAATAGTTGGGTTTTAGTTACAGCAGAAAAGAAACAAACATCTCCTATCACTTCCTTTTATATTTGGTCCAGGAGACATTAATCTTGGTCCTGTCTTCAAGCTGACAGGCCTATAAGCCCAGCTGGAGAAGGATAAAGACATCTGTCTTTGCTTTTCAATCAGCCACTGCGCACACAAACACTTTCAGCTCCTTTTGTTTGTCTTCATGTTTTCTTATTTGACGGAGTCTTAGAGGGATCAAATAAAGCAGAACGTGTGAGAAGAGATTTCTTGTTTTGTTTTTTGGTTTTTAGCTGCCGTTGTTCTTAGACAGTAGAGCCGTATCCCACTTTTTCCAGCCATTTTTCAGCAGGATTAGAAAGGGGAGTGATGGCTTTGCTCACTGGCAGACGCATCATAAAGCTAAGGCTTAAAGAAGTCACTGGAGCCACAAAGAACCGGCACACCTCTAAACCCCTTTGCAAGCATACAGACACACACGCGCAGCAGTAAGCTGTCACACACGCTCTCGGGATGGGTGAGCAAAAGGGTAGAGAGAGAGAGAGAGAGGCAGAGACAGAAGGAAGTAAAATCTGCTTGGCACATCAAGCGATCAAACAAATATCCCTGTAAACTGTTGAATGCAATTCTGTTCCAGTACATCAGTGCCAACAAGGCGCCCAGCCAGACAATTTCATTGTTACCGCCAGTTATAAACCAATGCATGTCGATACTACAGTTCTGCAAAACTTTTGTAAACAATCTCCATTGAGCTTACACTCAAAGCTAAATGTGACTGCAGATTGTCAAACTCTATAAAACTTCTATAAAAAGATATAACAACATTAAATTGCGCTACATTATCAAACCTTCTGAAGTATTAATAATTTATTAATTTATTTTAACAATTTCCTAGTAATAATTGGTAATAATTTTTGGTAATCACCACAGTTCGTAAATGTCAATTGCATGTACACAAGTATGTCCTGTAGAGACAAAGTCATACCAAATTATTTAGGCTGAATAGCATTGGCTCGTGTGTCACATGACCCATTGCAACCTAATCTTGATTTGAAAAAAAAAAACTAAAAGGAAAGCTTTTCAATTAATATTTATATTAATAATATATTTTGGTCTGTTTCTGGTATAAAGCCATCATACAGCTACACAAAACAGCCAGCACATGAGTTGTATTCTAACAGCAGATATCATATATGCTGTATATGACTGACAAAATAGCACTAATAACAATCACATTTTGAATCACACGTCCCTTCTTTGAAAACATGTTTACGGTCTCTTATGTCAGGTAAGCAGTTCCAGTGGGAGACAGTTCTCATTTGTATGGAGGGACTTCAAAGCACAGAAGCTCTGCATTAGCGAGTCAGGGAGAGGGGGACTGCTTATCCTCTACGCAGGCAGAGCGTATGAACACGACTGCGTGCTTCTCTTGCAAGCTAATGCTGAATAAATCTTCATTGCATTTAATTATACTACAAAGACTTCTACCTCAGTCATGCACACAAGCCTTTTGAAGCATGCATGTGTATGCAGGTGAGTCTCGCTTTTAACTTTTTGCTTTGGGACAAGTGTCTCTGAGAGAGACACTGGGGAGGGACCAGGGGACAACTCTCGTGAATAACTCTGATCTGAGACAGAGAGAGAGAGAGAGAGAGAGAGAGGGAGAGAGAGGGAGAGAGAGGGAGAGAGAGAGAGAGAGAGAGAAGGACATTAGGGAAAAGGGTCTATAGAGCCTATAGAGAGAGAAAACCATTCATTCACTTTTAATAAATATCACAGTTTTTAATCAAACACAGGTAGGATTTCTCAGATCCATCATTTATTTTATGTATCTCCAGAGAATCAGAATACTCTTATGTGGAACTGTGTGCACAGGGTAAACTGATGGCAGCATTTAGTCCGTGTTTAGACTTCAAACACAGAGGCATTTGCGGGTGTCACGTTTTAATGCACCCTTTAGCAAAAAATGAAAAATGTATACAAAGAGCTACAGACACTTTGTCATCTGCACTGTCAGATCCTACTGCACACACCAAAAGGAGAGAAAGAGAGAGAGAGAGGGGCATAAATGAGTGAGAAAGCAAGCAAACAAAATAACTGAATAACTGTATGTGTGACTATTCTGATTGTGGTATGATATGCAAAAAATGGCATTTTCCATTTCTAAGCCAACACAAACACTAAATGCTTTTCCAGTTTTGTTTGTGATGCAGTTCAGTAAGTTGAGCTGAATAAACTTAAAAAACAAAAAAAATCTTTGAAAATCTTAAAAAGTGCCAATGGCTTTTCCATAGCACATTCTCTCATCTTAAACACAACTAGCCCACACTGCTCATACAATGACCATTCTAACCATTCTGAAGGCACTATTTGGTGCAGTAAGTTGTGCCATAGCAAAAATCTTAAGGAAGAATAAAGATTCATTAGGGCAGCCAATGCCATAGAGCTATAATTACTGCAGAAATGAAAAGAAATGGCATGATGGTTAATAACTGAACATTTACTGTCTTTGACCACCTTTTGCTATTTATGTGGCCGTCAGGTGCTATTAGAAAAAAATAACTGTGATTTAATTAATTTAACTTGGGGTCCTTGCTGCTTCTTATTATCTCAAAACAAATAAAATGAAGAGTAATATTTATAAAAGCATATAGGAAGCATTCTGTAAACAATGACAATATTGCGGTTCTAATTAAATTATTAGCATTTAAAATTATTGTTGGAAGGCATTGCTAGATCGTGACTGCATTGTTGATGAAATAAGTAACAATTTAAGTTAGCAAAATTGTTGCATTGTATTTACAAGGTCACATGTAGTGAGTGATACAGAATGCATGGAAGAAAAGCAGTGAAAATGTAGTTTGGAAAAGCCACATGGAATACGAGCCCATGGCTCAGATTAGAGGCTGATATCTGTCCTGATGGTAAAGCAGCTGCACTGAAGGACAGATCTCCAGTTATTGAGAGCAAAGCAAATGATTGGCTTCAAAACACAGCACTAAAGAATGAGCCTCAGTTACAGCCCTATTTCATTTTCTCCCTGATCATGTGACTAAACCAGATCTGAGACAAATCAATCAGCTGAACACAGCATACAGTGACAGTGGACAAACCCAAGTGTATAAATAATCACAGAGGACATATCAGCACTGGGCTTTGTAAGGTTAGAAAGGAATTCCTTTGTTAATATTTAACACTACAATCACATGAGCTAAATATATCTCACAGAAAGCAGCGCATGTCAGACACATCCACTGCTAACCACTGTGCTCTGTGCCTTCCTGTCCAGGATAACCTATCAGATCGCTGTTTGCTGTGTTATGTCCTCAGGTTTAACGGGTTAATGAACTGTCATCTTCATGGCAACTTGTGAACCTGTGCGAAGGTTACCCTAGCGACGGCACGGAAAACCCATGTCATCTTAAGTCGCTGCTGATGTCAGTCACGCTGAATGTCATTACCCACAAGCACTTGGGGAGCATGCCTCCCATCTCAGCAGGTAAATTGTCTGTAATTGTGTCGCCTGGCCGATCAGATATAATGCTTGTGCCATTTATGCCTCTTTGTATTTGCAAGACTTACATAAATAGTTATTTACTCTCGTTTGTCTGTGTTTGTTGTTGTTTGGTGGATTCTAATAGTAGTTTAACTCCCTCACTTGTGTCTGTTGCAGGTGATGTTTGATATTTACTGTCCTTTTGATACATTACATACAAATAAATAATTCTTAAAGTCATTTATATTTAACAGCGAGCAAAGATAGATCAGATGGAGACCCAAAGTGTGGGTTAGTTCACCTAATCATGATAATCCGTCATCATTTTCTACATCATTCACTTTGTGTCACATGCCCTGCAATGAATTCACAAGATCACAATTGGTGCAGTATGTAGAGTTCAGGTTTCTAAAGCCACATCATATCAGACATTTGGGTCATTATTCATAACATACCCGGTTTGACAGCAGCTGAAATCCATTGGTTCCCACCATGTTTTATAGAGAAATCAATTGTATTGCTTCAGAAGACATGAAATATAGATGTGAAAGCTTTAAAATTGTACTTTTATGGTATTTCTTTATAGTCTGTGCACACTGTGTGCACTTATTGCATGAAAAATCAGCTTCAGATTTCTGTGTTTTGTGTTTCAGGAAATAAATGCATATGGTTTTGTAACATCTTAAGCATGTGTAAATGATGACAGAATTTAAATTGTATTGCTTTGAAGCAATATAAGCAAAAGTATAATATACACCCCGTTTTCACTTGTGTCTGCCAGATGTTTTCCTTTCCCACATAATTTGCATGAAAGACATTTTGGGACATAAAAGTAGCTTAACACAATTTGATCAACATTCTTTGTTGTCCCTGGAACAGGAGAATTACCATCAACCAATCAAATCTTTGATTTCAGGGTAAGGGGTAGGGCTAGATCTCTGATTGGTTCAAAGGAAAAGTGTTCCAGCAATAACAAAGGCTGTAGATCTAGGAACTACTTGTGAACTTTTGTAATAATGCCTATCAAGTTGCAGCGAAAAAGGAGCACATGAAGTTCATCCAAGATGTGCCACGCATGATACATAATACACAAATACACTACATAATAATAAACTCAGTCCATTCATCCATTTAAATTTCCGCATGGACACAAACACACTCAGCATATGTGGATGAAAAGCGTCGTATAATGTGTGCAGCGTGTGAACATGATGATCCAAGCTCTTATAAAAGCAGCGCATTAGTGCCGACACAAAAAGAGGTGGCAGGCGAGAAAGGAGCAGTACGAATGACAGGAAAATCACTCTCGCTATCTCTCGCTTTTTCTTCCCGTCTTTCTGTGCTACGCTAGCGTGCTGCAGCTGGTTTATAGAGCATAGGTGTGACAGCACTGACAGTTTTATTACCAGACCATCAGTTCCGTGTCATCTCCTCACATCTGAGGTCTCTGCATCTCCGCCGCCCTTTCCCTCCATCTCTTTATGGCTCTGTTTAAAGCAATGGGTCACTTTTATCATTAGCTTGCCATTAACTAACCTAGAGACAATCTTTCATGGCTGAACTCACCTATTTAGTACAAAAAAGTCACTCTTAAAGAAAAGAAATAGTTTGCCATTATTTACCCACCCTCACGTTGTCTAATCCACATGACTTTCTTGCCTTTGTAAAACAAGGAGAAAATGTTAAGCTATGGCTAAGTATGGCCAGACTACAAGCCAAAATAAGTGTACATTAAGTACACACACACACACACGCAGAATGGACTTTTTAAAATACAAGGATTTACTACTAACTAAAAACCAAGACACTGACACAATGGTGCTGTTAAAAACAGTGAATTAACAAACTGGTTATACTGTGAAATAATGGACACATCAACACAGCAGAAGAAACTAGATTAATACAAGGCAAATGTAATGGCATCTCTAGCTAATTTCTCAAATGAGCAGTTTCCATTGTGTTTGTTTATTCTAAATGCTCATACCATTTTACTTCACAAATTGCCTAGTTAATATATACAGATTACTTAGGCTTCCTGGCTCCACTGGAACCACAACATAAAGACGGTAGTAGTTTGATGGATAAGTACAACATAGTTTTAAGATACACAACCTCCAGATACACAACCTCCACTCTCTGATCGTACTTGAGGGGTATTAATAATGCCAAGATGGTAACCTGTTGAAACAAACAGGATAAAGGCACTTAGTAGTAAAACATAATACTAAGTCTATACATGATTTTTAAACCCCTGTATGGTTGGTTCAACTGGCTCAATTGATTCATTGAAAAGATTCAACTTAGTGAATGTAAAAGCATCTCTACCTCTTTTATAAATGCACCAGGGAGAGTTAACCCTTGAATAACTAACCTTTATAATTAAACATGCAATCAGTTTTTCATACAAATAACAAGCTTTATGGGCGATTTGCCTTTTCAAGCTTTTTGAAGCTTTCTGAAGCTTGAAAATTCAGCAGCCTTCCAGCCAAAAATTGCAATTTTTTTCATAGAAAGACTGTCATATGGGTTTGGAATGGCATGAAGGTAAGTGTATGACAGAATTTTAATTTTGGTGTGAACAAATCCTTTAAGTCTGTTGTTGTTATCACCCTTTATGTGACTTCACTCACATATCCATACACTCTCTATCTCTCTCTCTCTCTCTCTTATTGTGAAAAGTAATAATTCTCTGCCCTGTATGTGAGTGTGTGTGTGTGAGTGCTTGGTGCAAAATAAAAGCTTCATTGTCCTGAGTGTTCATGCTGTGTGTATGTGTGTATTCGTATGCGTGTGTGTGGGTATTGAGTGAAGACTGCAGGGAGGTCTGAACGCATATCATTTCCTTTCCAGTCATTTGTAATAGACAGTCAATATGAAGTTTCTCTTTTCTTTCCCTCTCATTCACCTGGTGGGCTCCCCTTCAGTGTTAGTTAAATGGCAACATTGCCCCCTATAGGCCAAATGCTGTTTTTGCTGAGAAATGCGATGGGGCTTAGTTTCTAATTTCTATGCCCAACCCTATTCCCTAGACCCTACCCCAATTACAAACACACATTTGTTTTCTTGTTTTTTAAACTGAGCTAATGATAACCACTAATAGTATCCCTCACAAAAACATTTCTGCATTTGTACATTTTCATTAGGACATTATTATACAGCATTTTTGTTTCCCCAATTGAAACACACAATGCAGGCAAATCCTGAAATACACAAGGGATCAAAGAACACAGAAGAACATGCCAAGAAGGACATCATAATGCTCTATAATTTCAAACCCCACTGGATGCAGGAACCAGGGGGCCATTCATTTCAAAGTAGATAAGAAACTTACATCATGCCTTTTATGTTATTGGCTCTGCTATTAACCTTAATGGTGAACCGTGGAACCAGTGTTGGAAATTAAACTGTCACTTTAAGCCCTTTTTTAGTCACATCTGTCATTATAGAAAATTTGACGTAATTTCATGTTCTATTTTCTAAGCTGAATGAATTTAAACATGTTCAGTCAAACTGAAGCTGCTTTCATCTTTTAAAGTGCACAGAACAAAATGTCAATACCCCTCGAATAAATTCAAATCCCCTGGAATAACCAGCGAGTATGGAGTACAATCTTACCATGCTAGTCACTCATGCACCACAATGATTAAAAGCTGACAGTTCAGTTGTGTAGATTACACAGGAGATCTGCTAGGCAGCCAGAACTGTTTGCCCTGGCCCTTAAGATACAAACATAGTGAAATCTTTATCCCGGTAACTCCTGCATTATTGAATACTTTTGCCCACAGAAGAAATTAACTAGTGCTCACTGCTAATATTGTGTTTCTACAATGACATCAGTAACTGAAAACTATTGCTTTTGAATAAAAGTGCATTCAATTTCTAAGATGTCAGTTTGAATTCAAGATGACACATCGATCAGCACAACAAAAACAACTAAATTACTAGCAGCACTTTTAAGAGCAGTTGTTTGTGTTAACAGGTGGACTCTGGATTTAACACAAAAATGAGACAAGGGCTACGTTCCACTTCACTTTAAACAAACACTTGCTAACTTCCCTAAGCCCTTTCCCATAGGACAATCCCCACTGGCATTTTAGAAGTCTGTACCATTTTATTCAGTTGGTAAAAGACATTTCTCCTGACAGATCTTCCACCCCTCAATTCGATTTTGATCAAGGAAGCAAGTGAGTCTACACGTGTGTGCTTTTGGCAAATCTCCCACAATGCAACTCAATCATGACATCATACCAGGGCTCTGTTATGGCTTGTGGATTTGAAGTTATCAAGGGCTTGGGCCTCTTCATATAAACCAATTGTACGGGTTCCACCAGTAAGTAGTGGGTGCTTGTGTGAAGCAATGACGTACATCTCAAGTCTATGGGAACTTAGCATCAAAATTTCAAGTGGATAGTATCTAAGGTTCTTTGCCTTCTTGATATGAATTTAGTGTGTTCCACAGCTAAGATGTTGCCCAGAGCATGATCCAGATTCATCAAAAAGATGCTGTGAAGAAGATGCTATGAGTTTAAGGCAGTTGGAACACATAATGACAAACATAATCTATCACTTGTCCACCACATTCATCACTGCAACACTTTTAAGACACTCATATTCAGCATCTTCTTCACATAAACACCGTTCCACAGAGAAGAACATAATCATAGAAATGCCAAAGACAGTTTAATCCTCCTTCACCCATCCAGAATTTTGTTCACTCGCTTCCTGACACAATAGGTATCAGATACCACGGCCATTATTCGGAGGCTTCTAGTTGTTCCTTGTCTAAAGCAATGAAAACACACCCACACAATTGTTATGTATCGCTTTCTGTTGGTAATAATGTATAAAAAAAACAATATTTGCGCACACACGCTCTAAACCTCCCACTGTGTTCTTTTCTCTAGTGTAATGAAACACAGTATAATAGTGCATGTCAATCACATAAAAAGGGTAGAAATGTGTCAACTTGATTATCCTTTTAACAAGTACCACAATCACTGCCTTATTTTCTTCTGCCAGTGTGGCATCCTCAAATGTCAAATTACCATACATGACACAATCAGAAATTCCTGTGTTAAGGTCTGGATGGATGTATTTGCTTTTTAGCTGAGAGTAATGAGGTTGTGTGTGTGTGTGTGTGTGTGCATGTATGTGTGTAGGCCCCCAAAATACTGTGCCACTGCACCTAAACATGACTCAATATGATTGCATTAAAAATATATTAAACCAAGTGGCAAAATCTGCAAACAAATGATGTTAGACAATTTTTAAACTAGCTTTACTGTTTCAGATCATTTATGCAATGGAATTGATGAACTTTGTGGTTATTTACCCTCAGGGTCCTGTAGATGTTTTCGAAAACACTGCTTAAAAAGTCTTCCTTTACAGTGAATGCCAATTGATTTGATATTTTGCTATATAATGCAATGATATTCATATTAAGTACGATGTACTTCTCTAAATGGGGCCACTGTGTTATGAAAGTTACAGTCTGAATATATTCAAAAGAGGTTCAATAGCTCTACCTTTATACACTCAAGGATTGAAAAGGAGCCAATGGCTAATTGCAACAGGCTTTATTAATGGCAAAGACCTGCTTCTTATGCTTCTGACAACAGACTCAAAGGTTCTGCTGAAACAGATTTGCTTACAGAACAATGTCTCCAACATTCAGCCTAGAACCACATTAAAACCTTTTTAC